>PVIR01030539.1:0-20135 GCA_004026965.1 Petromus typicus | reverse complement strand
TTGGTTCATTGATTGGAAGTATAGAGAACTTTCTGTCTCCTCTCTCTCTTCCTCTCTCTCTCCCTCTCTCTCTGTCCCTCCCTCTCTCTCTCTCTTTCTCTGTCTCTATCTCTGTCTCTTTCTCTCTCTCTGTCTCTCTCTCAAAATCTTATATATAGTCATTATTTAACTCATTATGTCCCTTTTTTTTCCATGAAGATGGCTCTTGACAAAGTAAATAGTATTAATCTCAGATAATAAGACATAACCAAATAAAAAAATAATCAAGTTGACCCGATGTTGAGCAGTCAGAGAAGCAGTGGCTGCAGCTTCTCATTTAAGAGCTCACCCATCCTCCACTGCCAGCTCAGAGCTGTTCTTGTTCTCTCAAGGAAGAAATGGTTAAATTCACTGAGAGACCATTATCCACTTAGTGCCTACTATGTACTTAAAAGGTGAGTGCTTCCTCACATTCAATCTGCAAAGCAAAAAAATAAGTAACAGTGTATCACTTTTTTCATCTTTCATTTAATATAAATCATGTCTCAGATGCTGCCTTGCCATTGGCCTGCTATCAAACATCCATCTGATTTCCTCTTATCTGTCCATTATATATTTGTGCCTTATCATTGTAATCACTTTAGAGCCTGAGGTCTCATTTTCACTCTGTTTGGGTCTTTGTATTAGACCCACTGTGAAGACCCATGAATATTTTCCATGTCAAATAACTCAAATCAACATTTCTAACTCCAACTTCGGTACAAAAGGAAAAAAAAAATAGTTTGCAGACTTATCTTTGTTATTATTATTAATGACTTGCACAGAAAAAAATGTGTTTATCTAGTCAATAAAAATTCATTCTTCCAGGGCCGGGGAGTTAGCTCAGTGGTTCCGGGGCCTGTCTTGTAAGCGCAAGGGCCCGGGTTTGATTCCCCGGTAACCACATAACAATACTGGGTGTGAAGACTCATGCCCAGCAGCAACCAGTACCACATACCACAGTGCCGGGCGTGGTGGCTCACGCCTGTAATCCCAGCACTCGGGAGGCAGAGGCAGGAGGATTGTGATGTGAGTTGGAGGCTGAGCTCAGGGTCAGCCTGAACCACAAAGCGAGACTCTGTCTCAAAAAACCTAAAAAAAAAAAAAAAAAAAAAAAATTCATTCTTCCTTTCCAAATGCTAGACTAGTAATTTGTCAATTATAGTAATATTCTTTCCTCTCTAACTCTCATCTATTAATTTTCAGAAGACTACATTGCATTTTAAATCAATAAAAGATTGGGCTGGGAGTCTTGAAAAGTCTATATGAAAAGCATATGCTCAGTAAAACATTTACAAGTCTGGGATATTAACAAGAAGACCCATTTTAACATGGACGAGAGAATTATGGTGAATTTTTACTTTTCTTCTTAATTATGTAAGTGACGTCTGTGGGAGAAAATATCAACAAGCACATCTCTAAGCCAGAAACAATTGTAGCTACTTTATACATTTTTAATTCTCAAAGAAAAGTGTCCTCCAAGCACATTGCTACCAGATTTACATAGGAGAAAAATTAAGGCTCAGAGAAAGTTAGTGCCAGATATTAACTGGTGCAGTTACACAATGAATTTGCTATGAAGCTTTACCCTGGAGATGAGTAATTATTTTAGCCTCTTCCTCCACTTTTACTAACTGGAATATTAGCATTTTTAATAGTCAAATGGTCTTCAACATCTCTGAGCAAGGACAGCTGAAAATTTGTATAGGAAGATTTAAAACTGGTGAGGCTGCTTCTAAAAATAAAATAATTTACTTCTGTTTAGAAATATACATAGCTGTGTATAATCATGATCGCTACTATGAAAGCTATGGGCCACATGGCATGTTAGTAAAGTTGATTTGCAGAAGTTCCAAGTAAAAGGTTGGAGATGAAACTCTGTAGTATGGTAGGGTGTAGCATCCTTGCCTAGCAGGTGCGAGACATGGGGTCAATCCTCAATACCTTCCCCCAAATGGCATATAGAATTCTCAAATGCTCACATGTCAGAAGTGAAATTTACATCCTTCCTATCAGTTAATGTTTGCCATTTTTCCTCTTCTAGTATCTTCCCTTTTCACTTAGTCAACCTACCAATTAGTAAACCTGACAGTGACTGAATGTTAAAAGTCAAAGAGGAAAAGCACCTTCTAAGAAAGCCAACCAGAACATAGCCATAAGTATCTGAATAACTTGACTATTCACATGGGAAAAATAATCACAGTGTTTCATTACAAAAAGAATAAATAGCTCTCTGCTCACATATTTATTGAATAGACTTTTCAAAACATTTACTTATTTGACCTGGAGTAGATAATCAAAATCCTGACTGAAGATGAGCTGGACAGACACAGAGGGTATCTTTGAAAGACTGTTTCATGACAGGAAGCCCCGGAGCTCTGTGGGAGCCTTGGTCAGCTGAGCTACCAAGGTGTCCTAACCTGGGACAGTACACAGGTCTCTCAAGGACTGATAACACTTAGTTCTGTCATTATAACTCTGCATCATTAAACTAAGTAGATTCTTAATTTTTTTAAATTTTTGCAGCCAAGAATCTTACTGATTGGAGCTCATTTTGAAAATGAGTTGACAGTGATTTCTAGAGTGTCACCAATGTGCAGAAAATAAAATTAGATCAGTTCTATAGAAAATTAATGAGATTCAGACTGGAAAATAAGTAGCAAACCAGAAAATGGGCCATAGTCAATGCCTATAATGAAAGAGGTAAATGAGGATATGACAAAAGAAAAGTTGAAAGTGTTCATGAAGCCCAACAGGGTTAACAAAAGAGAATATAAATAAACAGATGAATCTTTATATATAAAAATTATAGTGATACCCTTCAAGAGTTTACAGTAAAATAGTATCTAGTCAAAAACCCCCAGAGAAGTTGAGTTAAAAGTAATTTATCTTTTGAGATCAATGATCAATCAGAGTGCCATAGTAGAAGCATACATTAGTTTTGTAAAATTAAAGCATCATTTGTTATTTAATTAAAATCTAACAAATTGTTTGACTTGTAAAGCTATTTCATTGGACAAATAAATACTGTTAGTAAGGAAATTTGGAAACGTGGAAAATAGTGCAAGATTTGGTTCTTATTTCCTAGTCTATTTAATAAACTTGAGTAGGTTTTGATATTATCAGATTCCCTCACTACAGTTTTATTAGTTACCTCAATAAGCCCAATATTAGGTTAGGAACTCTGCTAGCTTAGACACAGCTAATTGCAGTTGGCTACATATAGAATTTCATTTTGATTCCAAGCTTATTTCCCTTGTTTCAGCAATAGTGTTAAGTCAAATATGAGTGTCTAATCCATTATGCTATTTGGCATTATCCCCCCCATACACAATCACAATTATACTAATGAATAATAATGACAATGGCAAGTTATGAGTGTGATGTTTAAATTCAGCAGGGAAAATCATCCGCAAGTTCATATGTAAGAACTTCTTTACAGATTTACTAATGAGTATTGTTCTTTTTCAGATACGTCTATCAAAGCATCAGTGTCATACTGCATAGGGATTTTTAAGGATTCAGAACAAGAACAGGAGATATTATTTAGAATGAGTCTGATATATTTAATATTCAGTGGAATAGCTCATTTTGTGAAAAATTAAATGTAGACTTATACAGGTGCAATATTTCACCATACAACAGCTAAATTAAAACACTGACTTAGAAACAAATGCCCTGCAACTGGAATCATAGCTCCAACAACTCTCTTATTTAATCTATTGAGATACAAGTGCCAAGATCTTCAAATAATTTGAATGATAGAAAGAACATATAAGTAAGAGATATAAATAGTTTATTAAAGTGAATTTTAATAACTCATTCTAACCTTTGTTCTATGGTATTGTCAAGTTTCTGTTCCTAACAACTTTTATTGAGTTGCTAAGACACACAGTTTATGTCATAGTGATGGGTTATGACAGGAGACCATCCTCTTCCCAAGTTTCTTTAAGTCCTTTTCTAAGACATTGGATGTATTTTCTATCAAAATCAAGTCCATTAGCAAGACCAAGGGTCCAGAGCAGAATCTTAGTAGAGTTAAGTTTCCAAAGTATTTTCTCCCATGGACTGCACCTATTAACATCTCTGAGAAGGACTAAGAACCAAGCCAAGATGAATGTGAACAAAAACCTGCTGACTTCTACACGTTCAAATACTAAAAATCCCAGTTGACAATACATAACATGTATGTTTCTTTGCTTTTCCTTGTAGAATGCTTGCTTTTGGCTGATAATATCTGCTGACTGAAACAATACTAACTTACAAACAATTACACATCAGAAATATGCTGGCTTTGGGAAGTTGACAGGACAGTGCATGCTTTTCATTATAGCATTATAAAATCAGTAAAGCCCATCTTTAGACATAAAAGGAAAATGACTTGAAACTGTTCTCTGAAATGATGGCCTTGCAAACAACTCCCTACACAAATACCTACACACTTCATTTGAATCACAAGTGTTATAGAATGATATGATGTCATTTTATTCAACTGCTTTAAGAAAATCACCAAAATGAAGTAGCAATTTTAATTGTCCAAAAGTAAAAAGAATTACATTTTCTGAGTTTTCCTTCTGTTTCACCTCCACTTTTTGTTAGCTCAGTGTCCACTGAGAGCTGTTGATTGAAGCTATCGTGTGCCTGTTCCTAACACTCTAACCACGGCTACCCTCAGTGGCCACTTCCTGCAGTTTTCACCGAGTTATTCATACACAAAGCTTAATTGTTTTTGGCTCATTAGTGCAAAGCCTTTCTCCTTAGAAAACAATCATACATTTATTTCTATAGTGTAAGTACTAGGCATTTTATTTTCTCAAGAACTCAAGAGCAAAGTCTTACTGGATTGGGCCATTTTAACACAAAGTGTTTCTTCCTAATCTCATATAAACAGTTCTAAGTATTATTAACAGAAAACTAATTATATGTTTTATAAAATATGTTGTAGCTTTGTAAACAAAGTGCTTTGCTTAATTTAGTTTGCAGATTGAGTTAAGCATACTTTATCTCTTTTTGACACAAAAACTGGAATAGTATATTTAATCTTAAAACTTTTGATTCCAATGTAAAGAGAGAGAGAGAGAGAGAAAGAGAGAGAGAGAAAGAAGAAAGGAAAGGGAGACAGAAAGGATCATTTCAATGCAAGTCTGTGCATTCAGGGTAAGAGGACATGTAAATATGTGCGCATGTATATAAAAATGATCACCCTTTTACAATGTTGGGAATACATGTGTGAATGGTATGTAAATAATTTCCTCCTTTTAAGGTTACATATTAGAAAAAGGAACAGAAATAAAAGCAACAACTCAATTTTCTAAAAATAATTAAAGAAGGTAATATCTTTGCTAAACAGGTAGGTAACTTTTATCAGCATATCATGAATGGAAGAAGTAGATAGGTTATATATGTGTACACAAAGTCATATTCTTAAAACATATGATCTGTTTCTTGTATTTGCGAGATAGCTGAGTTAATGTGATATAATTTTCTCATTTCACAGATGTATACCAATGCCAGAGAACTTTAATAAAAATGTCCAAAAATTACAGTTAATGCACAACAGAGTTGAAACAGTCTGAACTTTTTAAATGAGGAGATTGCATTGCCATTAGGAAATTCAGAGTTAATTTTATAAAATACTCACCCAAATAAAGGCTAATGTGAAGACATAGTTAATCTTGTTCTCACTTCTCTAGTGATACAACTGGAGACACATCACTTAGGGTAATTAAAATCCAGAACATGCTATCATATGAGGTTTACATTCCAAAGTTATTCTGGACTTAATATTATATAATTTAAAAGACATACATATGTTTGGAAATTACTTACATATAATCTACTCCTTCAAAAAAATCATACTTAAAATCTATATTCTTTATTACTTTCCCATGGGCAGGGACAGGGTCTGGCTTTGTAGTTCAGGCTGAGCTACAGGCCCTGAGCTCAGCCTCAAACTACATCACAGCAATCCTCCTGCCTCTGTCTCCCAAGTGCTGGGATTACAGCCGTGAGCCACCACCCCTGGTATGTGGTACTGATTGCTGGTAGATATGAGTCTCCACGCCCAGCATTATATGTGCTTACAGGGGGATCGAACCCGGGCCCTTGCTCGTGCAAGATAGGAACCAGAACCACTGAGCCAAATCCCCATATGTGGTATTTTATAAAAGACCAGTATATTTCTAGATTTGTATTTCTTTCCTATAGTAGTACTAAATGTCACATGTTAAATTCCTGTGTAGTCCTTTATCTATGTTGTGAACTCTCTACTTCCTATCTGCTTGAGTTTAAGATGTTCCTCTCCTATTACTCACTTCTCTCAGTAACCGCACTCACTGTGCAATGGTGTCCATTTGTGTGTGTGACCAGAGCACTAAATAATAGTCTATTGTAGAACTCTGGGAGTAGCCTTTGGAAGATTATCTAAAGAAGTAATTTCAGAGTGTGATTTAGATTTAGGGCCTTGGAATACCTGTAAAATCTTCACCTGCCAGGCAAAGTGGCTAATGCCTGTAATCCCAGCACTCAGGAGGCAGAGGCAGGAGGATTGCTGTGAGTTCAAGGCTAGCCTGGCTACATGGTGTGTTCAGGGCCAGCCTGAAACATAAAGTGAGACTGTCTCCAAAAAACTAATATATTAATAAATAAAATCTGTATCTAAGACTTTGGCTCTTTTATATATAGGTAACCTTTGTCCATTGGGTAAGGAGAATTAATTGAAGTTATAAAATCATTAAAGTATTTGTTTTGTTTATACTACAGTCTATACAATTCCATTTACACTTTGCTTGTATTTATTTCTGCACATTTGTTTCTCATAAGTAATGCCAAAATAAAGATCAGAGTAGCTCACATATAATTATCTTAAAGATCTGAATATAAAGTCATGGTTAATGATATTTACTATAGCTCTGAAGCAAATTAGAGTATTAAAGCTTTCACCTTTCAGTATACATAGATAAATTTCTAGGTAATTACCAAATGGCATTGTTACTAATGAGGTTTTTTTTTTCCACAAAAGATAAGATAAATAAGCAATACTTTTTCCTAAAAGGATTAATTTGACAAATTTAATGAAAATATATTTTTATTCATAGCATTATTTTTCTTAGTGACAAAGATAAGTAGTTCAGAACCTGAGACAAACATTTGTACTAAAACCACTTTTTCTTTGCTCACAAGAAAAATAGTACATTACTAGTTACATTCAAATGACAGATAATTTGGATAGTATATATATATATATATATATATATATATATATATATATATATTTTTTTTTTTTAATGAAAGAAAATAGGTCATGTCCCATGATGTCCAATCAGATAAAAATCTTTTTGTGGGTTTACAAGTTAATAGATATGTAAAAGTAAAATGAAATCTAAATTCCTGACTCTGCCCATAGAAGCTTAAAATCTGTTTTGGAGAATAGGTATACCAATTAAGCAACTATTTAGAGATAAAAGTACAATAATCCAGTTAAGAATGTAAGAACATAACAATACATTTAATGGCACACTACTCATACTGAAAAATTAACCTAGATAATATAATAGATGATATTTTTAGAAAATCAAGAATAGCCCTTTCTCAGCGGGCACCACTGTAAACATCATAGTGTCTGACCCAGGCATACAAGGATCAGCAAATGAGCACCTAATGGAGAATCTATCGAGTGTACTTGATTAGTATCTGATTTCCACCACACTAGCATGCGATACAATGTTGTCAAGTTATGGGAACATAATAAACAAACGTGACCACACACTTCCCAAGGCTGTGGAGCTCATGCTGCCCTAGGAATATAGGCATGGTGAATCTGATCTGCCAATCAGGTTAGAAAACTTTCTGAGGAGGTATAACTGGACAGAGTTTTAAAAGACAGACTTGCAGGTATGAGCTCAGCCATCAGCTCAGCAAAGAAGGGCTTGGGAATTGGAACTTGTCACAATCATAAAGGGAATAGAATGTGCAAAGCTTTAGACAAACCACGGTTTGTTCAAAACCCTGCCTGACTGGAACCGAGGTGTGTATGTGTTGATGGACACTCAAGATGGCATTAAAGTTTTTACCATGGTCACTTTAGGATATCCATGGATATTCTGTCTTTGTTGAATTCTTTTCTTCATTGAAAAGACTATGAAAATATTTGTGAGTGAACAGTCACCAGTGAAACAATTCTAAGACTGTGAGACTTTAGACCAAATTCCAATTTAGGTTCCCTCTCATTTTGATGAAGTATTGTGAAGAAATCACTTTGTCTAATGAGAAAAGGGCCTGTGGTATAGAGACAAGAGCAGCAGCTCATGGTTTCTCCTGTCACCCTATGACCTCTGTGCCTGGAAGCAGACTCAGGGACAGGTCAGAGAGCAGTGGTGTGGGATAATGCTCTAGCTGGACCTGGGTGGTCTAAGCCAGTATCCCTTCCTGGTGTAGGGGAGCTAGAGCTTCATCTCCCCAGACCTGCTGACCAGATGACATCCACTTTCAGCTTGGGTGACATGGTTCAAATACTTCCCCAAAGGAGACACGCATACAAAATCTTAGTCATTAAGACATTCATACAGGCTTGCTGAGAGAATATCAGTCCCAAAGGTGATTCTAATAAGTATATCGCAAAGTTTAATAAAACCTCACACTGTGTGCTGATATTTCTTAACTTTTCCACTTGAGTTAAATTTGTTCCAGAACTTGACAGTCTATGGGAAGTGTACAATTTTCAGTGACAGAGGTTTCCTTGAAGTACTGCAAGGTGTACTCACCATCGATCTGCCTGAAAGTTTCACATGATGGAAGGTGGAGATAGAGTTGTCCTGGCCTCTCTCACCTACACAATAAGGATGCTGTCCACAGTGGGATCACTTCAGTGCAGAAAATTGCCTGGATAAAGCCTCTTAAAATAGTAGAACTATTCAATTCAAACCACAGGACTCTAAGAAATAGTAGTGAAATACATTTTTCCCATATATAGTAATCAATCACAGGCAACCTGTTCAAATAAAGATTATTGTTCCACTGCTATTCACCACAGGCTTTATGCAATACAAAATGTCTAGTATATCCTGAATAATGACAAAATTTTACACACATACATAATTTTTTCATGTAGGGGCAAGGGGAAGGATTAAGAATTAAACCTCAATATATATGCTGGCAAAGGTCCATTGATTGCATTGCTGGGTCCACTAATCTCCCTACAATGTAAAAGATTACTAAATACTCTTGTTAGGCTCTTTGTAACAAGGGTTCTTGTCAAAAAAAAAAAAAAAAAAAAAAAAAAAAAACATCAACAGCGTTCATCAGAAGGAAACTTTTAGTAGAAAGAGAATACAGAGACAACCTGAAGCACTCAACAGAGCAAATATTATGGGGTGACACCTAATTTTTTTTTATGCAGTGCCTAGCAGGAAATAGCTGAAAACTCATTTAGCTAGAGTTATTGACATTCACTCTTTTACTTACATGTGAAGAAGAAAACCCAAGTGTATTAATTAAGCTATGATTCACATCCTGGATGCTTCTGCTCCTCCCCCCAACCCACTGCTGTTTATTTTATAGTTAGATAAATGTGGCAACATTAATATATTGATGTTAAATTAAAGGAGTTAGAAGCAACCACAGGCATGCAAATTGATCTGATACATGTTCACTACTGGAGTCAAGTTCTTAAATCATATATCGTTATGCCCCAATATTTAGTCTTGGAAGGTTACATAAGGAGAGAGAAATATGAGAAAGATAAAGAAAAGCAACACTTCAATTCTTGGAAGTCGCCGTCTTATAAACAAAAGAACACATCCTCCACAGGATGACAAGTTGAAGAAATGGTTGGTGGTAACATAGAAGACATCATTAATGAAGAGAGCTGGAATTCTAGAGTTGTAATGCCAAGAAAATAAAGAACAAAGAGGGATGGTGGTGATGGTGCTATGCACAATAGTATAGGAAATGCTTTTCAGTGTTCGCAACAGAAAAGGTACTCCGTTAATTGCCTCTAAGATCACCTTATGAGTGATAGCAATGTAGGCTTTTTAAGATACTGTAAACCCAACTTGGATATACATGATAAGATAATTTTAGACTACAAGTACAATAAAAATCACTATTTAGAATAGCATTCTTCGATATTTTGATACCAAAGTGGTTATAAGAAAGAAACATTTTTCATGGATATAGCAGGATTTTAAAATGATTCAACCATACAGAATTTTTTTTTTTTTTGAGACAGGGTCTCACTTTGTAGTTCAGGCTGGCCCTGAGCTCAGCTTCAAACTCATCACAGCAATCCTCCTGCCTCTGCCTCCCGAGTGCTGGGATTACAGGCATGAGCCACCATGCCCGGCACTGTGGTATGTGGTACTGGTTGCTGCTGGGCATGAGTCTCCACACCCAGTATAGGTATGTGGTTACCGGGGATCGAACCCAGGTCCTTGCACTTGCAAGACAGGCGCCGGAACCACTGAGCTAAATCGCCAGCCCCTCAACCATACAGAATGTATTAAGAACTTTATTTCTCTCATTGTTACATATATCAAGAAATAATTACACAACTTATCATGCTGAAGAATCATGGAGAACCCTACACTTCTTTTCCTAGTTACCTGGAGTGATTAGAGACCTGGACATCAGAAGGCTGTTGCTTATGTACAGTGTACACCATAATC
The DNA here is from genome assembly GCA_004026965.1 of Petromus typicus. Classification (NCBI taxonomy): domain Eukaryota; kingdom Metazoa; phylum Chordata; class Mammalia; order Rodentia; family Petromuridae; genus Petromus; species Petromus typicus. Next base: position 9,453 of record PVIR01030539.1, on the reverse strand, counting down.
TTGCTTTGCATGTTGCCACAGAAGAAAATCCTACTTTACTAGGAAGATCAGACAGGAAGAAAGAGACTTAATTGGTCTCCTCAATGAACACTGAGGAGAAAGAGAGTGGGCAAATGTGCTGACACACTGGAGGGAAAAGTAGCAACACCTGAGGTGAAGTTGTTTACCTGGGAAGCACTGTGGAGGGAGGGAGACAGGTGAGTGTTGGCCATCCCCATGTCTGAGTGAATAAAGGCAAGATGCACCGCTCCCTCGGGACTCAATGACACAGAGAAACATGAGCTCCCTCGTCCTCTGGTTTTTAACTTGTCCCCATGTCTCTTTTTCATCTTCATCAACCTCTGGTTAGATTTGAGCACAGTTTGTAAGCCAGTTCCTCCATTTCAAAAATAGTATTTTTGGAAATTAAAGTGTGCTTTTCAGCAGTCTCAGGTAGCAATCTGAGGATATTATGCTTTGTCACGAATCCAGAACCTATGAATATTTCAAATTGTCTTACACACATTTTTAAGGCCTCCATTTTCAGGCTCAGGAAGTTAAGTCTCTTCTTTGGAATCAAGTTGAATCACTTGGCTTATTCACAAATGAGTTCATGATCCATCCATTCCTAGTTTGAGAATCTATGTGGTTGGTAAATAATGTTCAAATTGTTTTGAAAAATGAGACCGCTGATCATGAGCCAGCTGGGAGAAAGATGATTCTGACTTATTCTTTCCACAATTTCTGGCAATGCCTGAAACATTTCAAAATCCCTAACTTAATTGGTCTCCTTAATGAACACTGAGGAGAAAGAGGGTGGGTAAATGTGTTCATTCATTTTCCACAAAATTTAACTCTGGCTTTGAATGCAGCCAATTTATCTGCCAACTTCACTACTGTGGCTATTTACCCTACAATGTTTTTTTTTTTTTTTTTTTTTTTTACCTTGAAGTTGTATAGTAGAGTTAATGTATTAATGTGAGTAAACAGATTCTATGATTCATTCTGTGTCACAAAATGTATTACCCGTCTTCACTGTTTTTCTAGAAAAAATCTCTGGAGTAATTCTATTATCTGAAGCATTTTTTAAGTAGTCTCTCTTTAGAAAGCCATTTCACCTCTGTGTACAACAAAAGATGTGTGTACTCTGCATCCATCTCCTCACAGAGCTAGACAAAAATAAAAACCATGAAGTAAAGTCAATAATTTAATGTGGCTTATAACTTTAATAATATCCTAGAAAGTATATGTAGGTCAAGTGATATTTTTCAGCTAACCAGCCTTTTTCTATTGATGGTACAACATGTAGATTCACAGGCAAACGTGATCTCCTGAACAGTGAAGATAAATAAAAAATCTGCCCCACCATGGCAGTGATTCTGTGAATATAAAGATATAAAATGACCAATACCATTTTTTGCTGTGTATCCACTCAAAGACTTAAGTAGTTTTGCAGCTATGGTGTTGGTTGCCAACATAAGTGTACCTAAAATACTCTTCCACATGCACATTCACCTAAAAAATACATTGCACAAAACCCAGGCATAAGTAGACTTGTCAAATGTTGATTGCATACCAGGATCTCCTATTAATTCCTTCTAATGGTTGTGCTTCAATATCCTCTGCTAGACTATTTTGTCTAGTTATGCTGTCAGCAAAAAAAAAAAAAAAAAGGAACACATGTCACCTTTTGAATTGTAGTTTCTCCTAAAAGTTCATAACAAACGTCCTTAGGAACCAGCTGGATCAACTCATCACTAATGATAGAAGATTTCATTAGTAATGTGGTTAGCCACTAAGAATGAGGCTCTAGTGCTGATATTTTTGATGATCTTCAAGAATTTCTTCTGTTCTTTGTGATCAGTTTCTCTTCTTACTAAAAACTCTAAAGACTTGTGTATTAATCCAGGTGGCTTAGTTTCTATGCAGCAAAGCAGTTTTGAAAGTTTCATCCTTTCTTTAGGCACCTGGTCACCCTGTTGCATAGAAAGTGCACTTGGAGAATAAGAATCCTCCCTTGGAATAAGCTCATAATTTTAGTAGGATGCTTGGTAATTCCTTTTGTTGACAATCTTTAGTCTTCTGCTACATCATGGCTACATTTTCCAATTTTAGTAGAAATTTTCCCATTTTTTTTTTTTTTTCATTCTGGCTTCAGTAAGCTTGTGAACTCACCAAAACTGTGACCGAGACAACTATAATACAAGAAAGAACTACTTATGAAAGACATATAAAATAATGAGGAATCTTAATATGGACCAAAATAAGTGTCAGATTCTGACTTACAACCTGCTACCAGATGAAGTAATTAACTTAATTTCCACTGTAAACTCTGCCACTGAATACAGCTCCCCTCTCCCTCGTTGCTAGTTGCTGGTGTTCCTAGATGAGTCTCCAAGCAATTGATTTCTTATGCTTCCTGACTCAAGTTTCTGCTAATGCTAGTTTGTGTTTGCAGTGACCTTCCAGTGCTTAGCATCACTGCTCAGCTTCACCTCAGCATCACCAAGCCCGGGATCCTCCTAAGGGTGCACGATATAGATCCCTCACATGTGCAGTTCACAGTTGGTTTCATACTTCTGTGAGAATTTGATGCCCCTCTTGCTAAGACATAACCTCATGTGATTGTGTGAGGAACCAGGTATGATATAAATACAAATGAACCTCGCCTGTTGCTTAGAACTTGGGCTTAGAGCTAAACACCTATACCTGGCCTTCTGAATCGTTACTTAATGATTATGTAAACCTTAACAAGATCTCTATTTACATTTTTACCTATAAAGTTGATTACTATAGTTCAACACTAATTTGTGGGAAATGTGACAATGAAAAGTAGGAATGTGCAATTCTTGTGATTTTACTATTGAAAAACTGTCGTATTACCACATGACTATAAGACAGAAGACCACTTCACAAGTTTCCCCTAAAAGTAAGGTTGTTTTCATTGAACCAGTAGTAGGTTCCCAGAACTTATTATCTACCACAGAGTGTGAGAGATCTTCTGAAATAAATAATGTTCTTAAGAAGCATCATCAGAGCTGAGTGTAACTGTGAAGACCAGCAATCCCAGCACTCTGGGTGGAGGCAGGAGGGTCATCAGTTTGATTCTGGGCAACTTTATGTCCACAAAGATAAGCAAGCAAGAAAGCAAGAAAGAAAGAAAGAACAAAGGGAGAAAAAAAAAAGAATTACTTCTTATGAATTTGTGGTTTATTAAACAAGATACAATAAATCAATGGCTACTGATAAAAGAAAAACATATAGATAAAAAGTGAAAACATTTTGTTGTATTTCAGTGGAATTTCAACATACTCATGTCTGACATTCAAATTTAAAATTTGTCAAAATATCCATAATATTAAAAGAAGAGTGAATAATAAAATCACTTTTATGGTAATTTTGTAAATGTCTAACAGTCTGGTGATATAGGATCATTTGAATAAATGTGTGTCTATTTTAAGGCTATATTAAAGTCAGATTCATTACCTTGGCAATTCTCATCAATAAAAATAGAATATAAAGCAATATACACAATACCTATCCATTTTGCTTTCTTAGATGCAAACCTTCTGTTTCACATTAAAGCAAATACACATATAAGGAGAACAGAAAACAAACTCAAGACAAACCAGAAAAACATTATAACTATTTCCTTTAAAGTGATGAGATTATGAACTTTTTTTTCATTTTGTGCTTCTCAGCATCTCAAAAGGGCATTTATTATTGTACAAATTAGGGAAAGAGCATATAAAAATAACTCAGTTTTACAGTAATGGCAAAAAATACATTTCAAGTTATCCACATTGTTCTCATTTTCAAAAGTATTAATGTATTTTGGATCTATGAATTCTTCAGTTACTATTCTTGCAGAACTTTAAAAAGTTTCTCTACATTCTACTAGATTCAGAAAACTTCTGCCCTGCAGCCAGGATGGTGCCAGAGCTGCAACACTCGAGGGGATCGGAGCTCATTGCTGCTGTATCCTGGGGAAGTGGGCAGAGTGTTTTGTTCCTGTGGTTTCTTTTAAATTATATTAGGAGAGTTTGGGGAATTAAGAAAACTGTTGAAGCATCAAATATAGTCCCTGAGTCACAGAAAAGGGAAAGGATTTAAAGAAAGAATCCTAATGGTTGACAGGAAAGGGCACCCAGGCAATTGTGCCAAATGGTCAGGATGTTGCAAGGTCCATGCAAGAACTATTTGTATTTAGGAGAGTTGCTTTACAATTCCTGTCTCTTCTGATCTATATTTATCCCTGAGTACATCCCATTCTAAAGGTATTTGATTGTGTAGAACTTTTTTTTAAAAGAATCTCCATCATATTCTAAATGTAATTGTTGAAGAAAGAAACAAATTAATTTTTGTGTTGCTTTTTGTGAAGGGAGTTAATCTCTAATTATGTTGTAGTTGTTACACTGAAGTTGGCAACATCTGCAATAATAAACATTTTTCAGCCTAGGCATTGATTTAAGTATTGTGCGTCACCAAGAATAACCTGATTTATTACTTCCTGCTTCAGTTTCCCAGACTGTGTAAGTGATGTTTCTCTTAGAACCTATAAATACTTTCCACAAGCACACATGTACACCCTGTATGCGAATTTATAAATATGAACAATTATGTATGAACAACTACATATTTATCTTGACATTTACCACTTACTATCATCACATGCATTTTCTTGTTTTTTGTTTTTTTTTTTCCTTACATGGGAAAAAGTTATTTCTCATGAAATGTATATGCAATCATTGGCTACTATTACTTTCTAGGTAGATAATTTTAATAAAAAGTTTAAAATAATTCTTCAAATATTCTAGAATCCCTGGTGATACAAGTAATACATTGATCAAGTACCAATTGTAACTAGGAAAATATTTTTAAAGTGATGAATTCTCATTCTAGGCTAGAAAACCAGAAGTAAAGGACTGAATTTTATTATCTTAGAAGACAACAACTTATAAAAAATAGTCAACAATTAAGTTGGGGTTTTGTGTGTGTGTGTGCTTATTTCTGAGACACAATAACCTGTGTGCAAGGTGAAATTTCCCCCACTTGAGAAGACTACAATCATTCAATCTGTCAGCAACTTCAGATTTCTTAATTTATAAAATAAAACCATTTATTTTTAACCAAACTAAACACACACACACACACACACACAATGCAAAATGAATAACTCAAATATATGAAAGTTGAAGAGTTCAAGTTGTCTCGGCTCAGAACTCAAAAACAACATTATTGATTCTCCCAAGGGCTGCTCTTTAGTTTCCAGCTTCATCTGATGCCTTTCATTCCGTCTGTCACTACATTAGACATGTCGTAATCGGTCCATGGCAGCACAGTCTTTCACATGTTCAGTAACAACACTGGCAAAAGCTGTACTTGTTGCCAAATTTGACCCACAAACTTCCTAGTCACTCAGACAAGACTAGGATGTGTCATGCCTGAGCCAGCAGTGATAGCTGAAAAATGCAATGACCTGCCAAACTTCTCCATTGTCCTATGAAACTGCAGCTCCCTTAGACTTCAGGGACAAAGGTAAGTTTAGGGGAGGATCAGAAACTCAAGTGGAAATTTACATTCTTTAAAAGGAGCAGGAACTTGTGCTTCAGTGCTAGCCACAATTATTTATTGAAACTTTTCAGTAGAGCCTCATTTCACAAATGGATGTGAAGGTAAAAGAAAACTAAAAATAAAAGACCCAAATAACCTCCATAACTATAAATACATCTTTCATCATGATCTCTTACTGACATTACCAAACCACAAGAAAATGATCACAGCCCTTCCTTGTTCTCAATTAAACAAATGTCACAAGCTTTTCAAGGGAAATCTCCATCTTGTATTCATGATATTATAAAGAAAAACAGCCCAAATGTCCATCAGCTGGAGACTGGATTAAAAAAAAAGTGACAGTGGTTCTTCTACAGAATGGAGTATTACTGTGTCATAAAAAATGATAAGTTTGAATCATCTATATTAAATGGACATACCTTGAGGATATCCTCATAAGTGAAATAAATAGGTCACAGGTAAATATCGCATCTTTTCTCTGGTATGAGAAAATAAAGATGTAAATGAGTCCTAGAATTGTATGTTATATATTGTGAAATAGAAAATACTCCAAGTGACATAGGGTAAAGGGGTAAAAATAATGAGATTATAACAAAAAAGAAAGTAAATACATTTTATGTATATAGAGGGGTGGTAGGGTTGGTAGGACTATGGGAAAGAATGAGAATTAAGTTGTGTCTTATACTGGTACAAATCCCCATTGTGGAGTGCAATCATGATGTGTATATATAATGTACCAATAAAGATTTCAATTACAGAAAAAAAAAAAAAGAAAGAAAAGGAGCAATGGCTAAGCAAGACTGTCAACTTCTCTGTGTGTGGAAAAAACAGGAAGCCATATGCAATTCTTTGAATTTGAAATGAGAGTGAAGACAACGTCCTAACTGATGGCACTGCCACTGTCATTAATATATAGTCCTAAATGATATGACTTAAGACATATGTAGTCAGAACTCAAAAGAACGCCTTAACTTTCTCTGGCTGAACAGATTGGTTGACTTTCAGGCTGGCCCTGAGCTCAGCCTCAAACTCACAGCAGTCCTCCTGCCTCTTGTCTCCCAAGTGCTGGGGTAACAGATGTGAGCCGCTACATCCGGCACTGTGGTATGTGGTTCTGATTGCTGGTGGTCATGAGTCTCCACACCCAGCCTTGTTGTATATGGTTACAGAGAATCAAAACGGGGACTTTGTACTTGCAAGGCAGGCCTCAGAGCCACTGAGCTAAATCCCTTACCGATTGGTTATTTTTTTTTTTTTGGTTTTTTTTTTTTTTTTTTTTTTTTTTTTTTTTTTTTTTTTTTTTTTTTTTTTTTAGACAGGGTCTGGCTTTGTGGTTCAGGCTGGCCCTGGGCTCAGCCTCAAACTCACATCACAGCAATCCTTCTGCCTCTGCCTCCCGAGTGCTGGGATTACAGGCGTGAGCCACCACGCCCGGCACTGTGGTATGTGGTACTGATTGCTGCTGGGCGTGAATCTCCACGCCCAGTATGGTATGTGGTTTCCAGGGATTGAACCTGTGTCCTTGCACTTGCAAAACAGGCGCCAGAACCAGTGAGCTAACTCCTCGGCCCAGGATTGGTTACTTTTTGAGATTTGGTTTCCAGGAAGATCTAAAAAGTTACAAGGAGGTATAAGGGCTATTGCCAGATAATCTTGATAGGTCCATGCAAGAAAATTGACATTCAGGGAAAGCTTCTTAGGTATAAATGAATTTTAGAACACTAGATGGTATGTAGAACTGGTTATCATCTTTTGATTATATCCTTAATTTTACTAAAACAGGATTTACACATTTGGGTCAATTGGAAATGTTAGCTTGATTCCTTAGCCATTAAAGAAGAAGAAGCAGTGACACACATTGTGAACATCATGTCAAAGCATAAAGAATAAGAAGGCCTGATCCCGTGGGCCATAAAGCAGCATGAAAACGATGAAGGATGCGCATAGCTCTTACACTGTAGCTAGACAGTGCATGTGATTTCCAATCTCCCTGTCTTTTGATTATTGATTGATTTGATTTTGATTATCATCTTCCTCTCTTTTGACCTTGAGGATGTGTGGATGTTTTGTTTGTTTGCACTTGCACGGTAACATATTTTTTAAGAAGAATGATGAACTGGTTGATATGAAAGAGATGAACTGATATTAACTTGAGAAATAAGCCAAGTGCTTGAAGACAGAGCACTTCGGTTTGTCAAACAAGTTAAGTTTTTTACAAAAGTTCTACTACACCTAGGATTTACAGTTAAAAACCTAAGCTCTTTCTTCTACCGGTTTAGTGACAGTAAGTGATTTATTGAACTCCTTTGGATGTATCTGTTTAAATAACACAAGAACAATAATGTGTCCATTATTTGTAAACAATAAATAAGGTAAGTTTTTCCAGATATTTGTGCAGAATTGCTACCCTCTCCCAGAAATATGGGAATAAAAATGAAGTCTTTATGTCAAACACCCCAAGCTTTCAGTCTCCATGGGGATGCAACCTCCCCAGGTACTTCTGAAAATGTCATGCTGACCCTGCTGTGCCTGTGGCCAACTGTATCGGCCCAGGTCTTTCTCCTGCTGGGCTGGTGTGGTGCATTTGTTGTCATGGGAGTGAGGCTGGTCTACCATGCAAAGAACTGACTCCATCTGCTATCCAGGGTATAACTTTAGCCTTGCTACATGCCACAGGCTTATTTTCCATCTTGACTGTGATGCTGAAATACATATATGATGTGTATTTCCAAAAATGTTATGCCATTCACCTTTGCCTCAAAATAATATTGTTTATTCTTTGTGTTTTAAATGGATTTTCAAGATTGAAAACCTCTGAAATTTGTTCCAGTAGCTTCTTTCTATACAGAGAGAATCCCATCTGTCCTCTACAGGTGGGGTTAAAGCATATTCTTTATTCCAAGCTAATAAGTTTCCTCTGCCCTTTCTGTTTAAAGTACTTCCTAAATTTTTGCACTGTATAAGACCTAGATTAATCCCTTGTGCCAAGTAAGTTGAGTTTCCAAAACTCAGTACAAGCACTAGTATATAGGATCTTCGTATTTATCTATAGTTGTGTGTATATATGTGTGTTTCTATTTGCATTAAGAAAATATCTTAGGACCCATCTTAGCTATTCACTGACAAAAATATTTTTCTCACTCAGATGATAATTATTGGTAATACGGCATTACTGAGCAATTGTGTTCTCTCTTAATTATTCTTAATATTTTAGTTAATCTTTTTAAATACTTTGGAACACTGGTTACAAAAACTGTTACTAACCCCAAATTATTTTATGCAGAATTTTTAGAAGAAAATTAGTTTTTACTAGGTCTTAGAAGAAAATAAATTCACAGAGAAGAGCATGACCTATAAACTATGGTTAGATGAATTTCTAAGTAAAGAAAATAAAAATATAGAAACTTGCTTATAAATATTTTGGATGAGCATAAATAACCATCCTTTTTAGATTCTGCTTAGGTAGGCTGACTTTCATGGGTCACATTTGGCATCCAAGTATAATTTTTTTTTTACTTGACTAGGCAAAACATATATTTTTTCAAACTATACTTATGAACTATCCTCTGAGATAGAAGCAGAATTTATTAGATTTGGGAGCTGGATTCAAAATGCTTCCTTTCTATAAATGCCACTAAATGTTTTTGAGTTATGATTCACAGAGACAAAATGATGTTGAATTAAATAAGATCTGATTTAAAAATAATATCGACCTCAATGAACAGGAATTGTTTAGGAAATTTAGAATATGGAAGAATCAAAATAGCTTTTAATTATGAGAAAAGCAACAGACAGTCCTACACAGACTGGCTTCTTAACTGTATCAAATGTGCCAGGAATCTGAATGGAAAGCTCCTTCCTTTCCCAAGGTAACCATGAACTTTGGGAAGAAGCACTTTT
>PVIR01030538.1:0-20165 GCA_004026965.1 Petromus typicus | reverse complement strand
TCGGTGTGCATCTCTGTCTCTGTCTCTCTCTCATTAGAGTTTCTGTAGAGTCCAAGCTGGCATGAACTCATGATTCTCCTGCCTTAGTCTTAGTGCTGGGATACCCCATGCTTGGGGTCTTGTAGAATAAGATCTTTAGTCACATGCCTGGCTCACAGTGAGTAAGAACACAGTGAGGACATGAGGGAAATGTTTGTCTGAATGTCTAACAATGGGAGAGTGTTAACATGGACAAAACTACACTTCATTCTTTGTATTCATTCATAATGCAGTTCTTCATAAAGAGACTGCCTGGGAGGGACTACATGACTGTATGTTGTCAGTTAGTCTATTGGCTGTTAGTTTTCACTGTGTTATTTGAACCAAGAACCAGAAGTCAGTAGACACGGATTTCAGTCATGGTGTGCTTTCTGTTTTGTTGGATGACTACGAGAAATACTTTTCACTAGCCTGTGCTATGTCCTTATGTGGATCTCAAAAGGTATCATTTAAGGTATCTGCTCCGTGAACTTACAGTGCGTGGGGCAAGCAGAGTGTAAATGGAGCTCTTTATGCAAGTTAGAAAAGGATGCTCCTTTCCCCACGTGGCCTTGCGCTCACTGGGCCTACTTGATTGGAGTTCCCTATCCAGTGAGCTGTATCACAGCTGTAGGAAGCAGTACTGTTTTCTCATCTGTGAAATGCGATACCATTTAGTCCCTCTCTACCTCGATTGTTTTAAGGATCTGGATATAAGGGTTTGATAAGCAAATATTCTTGATAATACTAATGTAGTAAAAATTATCTTTTTGGCAAAATATGCTTTTATTTTTCTTTTCATCTTTTGTGTATTTTTTTTTTCAAAGGAAGGCACTTGGCAGAAGGGACAATCACACAAGGATCTCTGAGAAGCATTTGATCTGATTTTGTACAGTGGTATGTTTGAAGCTGCTTTGGAATTGAGGAAGTCCTATTTAAATAGAATCTATTGATCTATGGCTTTTGGTATGTTAGGACTTGCCTTCCAAGTTACAATACACTACTATTTTTAAAGCTAGAATGTTTGCTCTTCTTGTACTGCCTTTTGGGTACCAGAGGCAAAATATTAGCTGTATGCTTTCAAAAGATAAGTGGCACCTTGAAAACAAATAATACAATACACTTTGTTCATGGAATATAGTGTTTCTCAATGAACTCTTCATATAAGAATGCTATGAAACCCAGAATGGTTTATTCATCAGATGCCAAACTGTACTTTCCATGAACTATTAGTGTCAATGCACTTGACAGTGTGTTTTGGTTTCTTTCTCTGTATGACTCTTAAATGTCTAGCTCTCATCACTTGTAGCTGTTTCCTTCCTTTTACTTAAGATTGTCTACAAAGAACGTAACATGTAGTTGAAGGCAGCAGCAAGGAAGATCTGACTTCTGGAAGCTTTGATAATCCTTTTCATGGGCTTTCATGAGTTGTGTGCAAAGAAAACTTCTGTTTCACCCTCGTGGATTAAAGTCAGTGTATCAAGTGGGTTTTTTATTTAAATCTAAATGAGGCCAGAGAAGTTAATACTTTTCTTATGAGCACGTTCTTCAGGTTGACTTTTCTTGGGGGCTACAGGCTAAAGACCCATTTGAATGGAATGTAGACTTCATGGGTAAGGATTTGCGTTATTTATTTTAGCTGTATCCCAAGTACCTAGAGAGATCCTGGAATGTAGTGAGTACTGAGCAGTCCTTTGTTCAGTGAATGAATGAAGCTCCCTCTTCTGGCATTAGCTCTGTAGAAGTCAGAACAAAACCAGTGCATAATTCACAGACATGCCCATACTTTGAATGCTGTAATAAAATAGACAGATTAAAATAATTTCTTTGCTTCAATACATGACCTCAGATGTTATTTATTCTGGTTGGGAGCCTGATGTGCTGACTAAAATGGCTTGAGTGTTTACCCTTAAGCTCATAAAGGGGATTTATGAATGGCCATTTCCATTTAGAGTAGAAAGTTGATTGGGTAATTAATAATGTTTCCATTTCTGACCCTATCTTTTCTCCCTTGCAAATCTGACACTTACATGTGTGCAACATCTCTCCCTGCAGAGGTCCAGAAATGTTAGAGTGGATCATCAAGCCTAGTGTAACATAATGGTGATTTATCTTTCTGATGTGCTCTACCAGTCTTCTTTGTTTTCAGCTACCTAACCTCAGTTCTTCTAGAAGAGGAGACATGGTGAGAAAGAGAATGGCATGGGTGTGAGCAGAATGGGCTCTGACATAAGGCTGAATTGCTTCCAGCCACATGAGTGGAAGGCCAGTTCACTTTGCTGTGCCTCAGTTTCCTCATCCGTAAAATAAGAACAAAAGTAACTATCTTTTGGAGTTGTCGGAGTAATTAAATTAGATAATACATACACTTACCTCACTTCATGCTGGCACACAGTAGGTACTTTTAAAGTGTTTATTGAATAAAGATAATAATAATTTATTGTGTTTATTCCATGCACCTGAAAATAAAAAGCTGGGAGAAATGGCATATAGAAATGTTAACTAACTTAGAGTTGTGGAGGTGAGAGTAAGTGTAAATAAAGGTGCATATTTGAATGATAAATTATTTTTTAAAATACCATTTAAATAACTTTAAAATGTACTTAATGACTTATCTGGTGCAGATTGTACTTTAGATGATGAAAGATGTCTAGCTATCAAAGTAGTAGTAGTTACGTATTCATTATATGTCTACTAATTAGCATTCGTCGTAAGTCTATGCATTATTTTGTCCCTGGGAATGTGAAGATAAACACACAGGAGGATAAATTCCTCAGGGAGTTTGGTGCTGAGGGAAACAACGTTAACTTTTGTGACAAAGACATTTCCAGGGGCTCATGGGAGACCTATTGTGTGGGACAGGGTTCATAACTGTAAACATGTGAACGCTTTTGAAGAACACTGGAACAATTTGTACCCTTTTATTTATTTATTTTTTAGAAGTAAATGTTCACTGTGACACTTTTCTTCACTGGTGCAGCGGAATACTTAGGGAGATGTCAGGAAGCTGATTTCCAGATTGGTCAAGCATACGATGGTGAGGTTTTGCTAATCTAGGAAAATCAGAAGTTTTAGGTTTCAATAATTTTTAATCACCATTTAGATGTTTTTGGATGGCGATAGCTGTTAAGCATTATACTTAATGTCACACTGGAGTAGATGAAAAATCTGTATTTAAACTTAATGTTTTCATGACCTCACCTTTTTTATTTTTATTTAAAAAATTTTTTCAATGGAAGATCAAGTGTAGTACATCATGCAAACTAGGCATTTCTACCACCAAGCTACACTGCCAACTTTGTTTAATTTTTTTCATACCACCACCAGCTACCTTTTATTGAGGAGCTGTGTGATGCTTGCATTATACGTAAAATTATTTTCCTTAATTTGTGTAACAGCTCTTTGAGGCTGATATTTTCATTTTACAGATGATGAAACTAAATTAGATCAAAGTAATTTGTACAAGACTTTCACAGATGGAATTCAGACTCAAGTTTTTTGGACTATAAAGCTTATTCTGTTTTTTAACATTCTATATATATATTTTTAAATTTTGGTTTATTTCAAAAGCTTTTCATGTAGAAATATTTTGACTAAACAAAGAATTGTAAAAGCAAAAAATTCCCTTTGCTGCCTTCCCCAAATCATAGTAGAATTTTTGCTTTTTATTCATTTAGTCCTAGGAATTAAATCCAGGGCCTTGTGCATATGAGGTATGTATTGTACCATTAAGCTATATTTCCAGTTTCTAATATTAAAAAAATAATGTTAATACAATACTATTTAACTAACTTACAGACTATTCAAATTATGCCAATTTTCTACTCTGGGATTTGACACAGGATCCTACATTGCATTAAATTTTCATGTCTCAATTTCCTCCAAGTTAGTATAGTTCCTTAGTTTTTCTGACTTTATGTGGCATGATGCTTTTGAAGAGTGAGAATCAGTTATCTTGTAGACTTGGATTGTATCTTTAAGTGTTGAGTGTATAGCTGGATATGATTGCTCACATCTGAAATTTCTTCTGTTCAGGAGCTTTTAAGTTCAAGGCCAGCCTTGCAACTTAGTAAGACCCTGTCTCAAAATAAAATAAAAGGGCTGGAGATGAAGCTTAATGGTAGAACCCTTGCCTATCTAGAATGTACAAAGCTTTAGGTTCTATCCTTAGTATTGTGGGATTAGGGGACTTTTCTTCCTGTTGTGATGATTTATTGTGCTTTCAGAAAACTTCACTATGGGGCCAGGGATTTAGCTCAGTGGTTCTGGTGCCTGCCTTGCAAGTGTAAGTGCCCGGGTTTGATTCCTGGGTAACCACATACAATAATGCCTGGTGTGGTGACTCAGTATCACAGTACTACAGTACTCAGTATACCAAGCAGTACTACATACTACAGTGCCATGTGAGGTGGCTCATGCCTGTAATCCTAGCACTCAGGAGGCAGAGGCAGGAGGATTGCTATGAGTTCAAGGCTGAGCTTAGGGCCAGCCTGAACTACAAAGTGAGTCCCTGTCTCAAACAAACAAACAAACAAAAAACAAAACAAACTTTACTAGGGCATTGCTGATGATAGGAAGGCTTTGTTTTTCTTTCTATGTTGTGGATTGAACTCAAGACCTGTGCATGCTAGCTAGACAGTAAAAGGACTCTTTTACTAAATAGTCTTTCATTGGGTGAGTTTTTTTTTTTTTTTTTTTTTTTTTTGAGACAGGGTCTCACTTTGTAGTTCGGGCTGGCCCTGAGCTCAGCCTCGAACTCACATCACAACAATCTTCCTGCCTCTGTCTCCTGAGTGCTGGGATTACAGGTGTGAGCCACCAGGCTTGGCACTGTGGTCTGTGGTGCTGATTGCTGCTGGGGGTGAATCTCCACACCCAGTATTGTATGTGGTAAACCGGGGATCAAACCAAGGTCCTTGCACTTGCAAGAGAGGCACCAGAACCACTGAGCTAAAATCCCTGGCCATTGGGTGAGTTTTGAAGGAGTGGGTCTGAGGGACACTGGCTGTCATTGTTTAGAATTAGTTTGTGTCAGGCAGATTAACCTTTGGTGATCACCTCGGGTTTGTTTACCCCTTAGTTTCATAGACAGTGACATTCTGATCTTCATGGTGTGGCTCCATGTCCTGTGTTCTTTCTGCTTCATCAGTGTACCGGCAAGAACACATGAAGAGCCATTTAAAATATCTGTTAGTATTGTGGCTGAACTTAAATATGTTTGGCCTTTGATCATTAAAGTTTTGACTTAATCAATGACTCACTTGCTCTTGGTATAAATTACCTTTGCTTTTCTTCTGAGATAGACTATTTGATGGAGCTCATGAAAGGCATTTGACACAGACTGTGGTGATTTTGTGTGTGTGTGTGTGTGTGTGTGTGTGTGTGTGTGTGTATACACATGTGCACAACTAAACACCAACTCTTCTCAGCAGACCCATCCCCTTGCTGGTACACGTTCAGAAGTAGCCTGGGTACAGATTCCCTTAAAGCTTAAAAAGCATGTGTGTCTGTGTTACTATGACAGACGTATTTAGCCCTCACAGCTTCCTCACAGTAGTCAGAGACATCTGTCAGCTCCCCTGCTCCCCTGTACTCTCCTGGGGAACCCTTCTTGAAAGTTGGTGTATAGGCCCGGGTGTTAGCTCAGTGGTTCCGGCGCCTGTCTTGCAAGTGCAAGAACCCAGGTTCGATCCCCGGTAGCCACATAACAATACTGGGCGTGGAGACTCACCCCAGCAGCAACCAGTACCACATACCACAGTGCCGGGCATGGTGGCTCACGCCTGTAATCCCAGCACTCGGGAGGCAGAGGCAGGAGGATTGCTGTGATGTGAGTTGGAGGCTGAGCTCAGGGCCAGCCTGAACCACAAAGCGAGACCCTGTCTCAAAAAAACCTTAAAAAAAAAAAAAAAAGAAAGTTGGTGTATAACAACTCTTTTGAGGTCATCGACCTTTCTGAGGGAGCATTACAAAAGACAAGAATTGACTTGTGAGATTTTTTGAAAATCAATATTTTAACAACTCTTGACTCTTAAAGAATAGACTTTCTGAATTATGATTTTGTTCTTCGGTAGGTGAGAAAGGGAAATCTTCATGAAGCTCCACTTACAAATATATTTAAGATTATTCATTATTCCTGTAATTAGAGGGACTCAATTTCTTGGCCTCTCACTCTTTATAATTGTGTGTGTAATCCATATTTCCTGTCTAGTGTCACGCAGTTTTTGGCAACTTAGCTTTTAATGAGGGAAGAATAAATGAAAGCAAGATGTATGACCACCTGATGAGAGTCTACATTTCACTTTTGTTAATCACATGAGTGGTGATTTTTGTAACTGATTTATATTTTGGGAAAGGGAAGGAGTTAGCTTACTCATTCTGTGAAGAAAGTAAAAATCATAACTAAGATCAAAATAAAGTCAAATGTACCTTCTGCCCACCATGAGCAGCTTCTCTTCTGTGATACTGTCTACCCTGCAACCCTATGTGGTAGCCAGCCAATTATAAATTGAAAGTTCTACAAACTATGAGCTAAACAAACTTTATTCCTTTAAAAAACAAAACAAAACAAATGTACAAAAAAACGAAATCAAGGGCCGGGGAGTTAGCTCAGTGGTTCTGGCGCCTGTCTCGCAAGTGCAAGGACCCGGGTTCGATTCCCCGGTAACCACATAACAATACTGGGTGTGGAGACTCACACCCAGCAGCAACCAGTACCACATACCACAGTGCCGGGCGTGGTGGCTCACGCCTGTAATCCCAGCACTCGGGAGGCAGAGGCAGGAGGATTGTGATGTGAATTTGAGGCTGAGCTGAGGGCCAGCCTGAACCACAAAGTGAGACCCTGTCTCCAAAAAACCTAAAAAAAAAAAACAAAAAAACAAAAAAACCCCCAAAAAAACCAAAAAAAAAAAAAAAAAAAAACGAAGTCAAATCTGTCTTGGAAAAAAAATCCCTTAAGACACTCACCAAGTATAGCATCCATAGTATATATGTATAGCCTTGTGGGTTAATTATTATTTGCAGTACTAAGGATTGAACCTAAGAATCACAGAACTACCTCCCCAGCCTTATCTTTAGATTTTATTTTGTGATAGTTCTCACTAAGTTGCCCAGGCTGGTCTCAAAGTTTCCTTCTGTTAAAGATGTGCACTACCACACCCAACATATGGGACGATTCTTGATTCTTATGCACCCTGATGTATGTGATCTGCTGAGGTTGGTTCAAAGAAGATAAGGACTTTGAGCAGAAATCTAGTTCATCAGACCACTTTGATTGTAGGAGAGTCTAGTGTGGAGTGGGGACTGGAGAATTGCAATGTGACTGCTGGTGTGCAGTTGTCATACGACTGGGTTTTTAATGATAAGATGCCATATCTTATAACTGGTTAATATGTTTCATTGCCTTGGGAAGGATTAAGTGACTTCATGTTCATGGTGGCCTCTCTCTAATATAGCATGCTGCGTGGACACAGTAGATACTCAATACATTTTCTGTGCATTTGATTCTAATTGGGTATGATCAATTCCACAGTCATGTTGTATTTGAAAAGCTGTCTAGGATTACATGAGTCTGTTTCTTGTCTTCCTAGGTTGGCATTCCTAATGGTGATTTTTTTTTTAGCAGGTTCTTTCCAACCTTTTTTTTTTGTTGTTCTTTTTTTTTTTTTGAGACAGGGTCTTGCTTTTGTAGTTCAGCCTGGCCCTGAGCTCACTGTGCAACCCAGGCAAGCCTGGAACTCACAGCAATACTTCTGCCTCTGCCTCCCTAGTGCTGGGATAATAGGGGTGAGTCACCATGCCTGGCATTGTGGTTTTTGGTACCTGGATCAAACGTGGGACCTTTCGCTTTCAAGGCAGGCACTGGAACCACTGAGCTCAATCCTGGGCCTCTTCTTTTGGTTGTTGTTCTTAATCTGACTTCAGATAAATTTTCATGAATATCTGGCCAATTGTGATTGTGAGTTCAAAGTCAGTCTGGACAACATTGAGACATTTTGTCTCAAAAATTTTTGATTTTTTTTGAGGATTAAAACATGAATATACAGATGACCACAAGATGGCGTCAGATCATTTCCAGTTGTGGCAGGTAGGGAAAGCTCTAGTACAATACATCTTTAAAAGAAAAAGTTAAAATATGTGCCACTCATCTCATGGTATTTAGTTATCGCACATAAACCTCTAATTTCTTTTAGAATTCTTGTGTGGAAACTTGAGGCTCATGTTTATTCAACTCCAAAACAGTTGTGTAGAAAAATGACTTGAACTTGCAAATTATTATTTACAAGAGTAAACAATTTATGGTCCCTTGTATTTAGCTAATATGATTTCCATTTCACTTTTGTTATCTACAAGCAGGGTCTAATGGATGACCTTTAAGTATTTTTCAGTGCCTTCCTCCGTGGTTTTCCATCTGCGCATCATCTTTTAGTCTGGTTTATTTTGTCTTGAGCATATATATTGACATATCTATTGTTTGTTTACTCAACTAACACGTAAAATCTATGAGACACTAATTTTGTCTCATTACTGTATTTTCAATGCCTACAATAGGCATTGTACATGCCTACTCCATGTTCTGAAAAACTTAAATGGACAGTAACTACAGACTATTTCCACTATACTTTAAGTACCCTTTGCCTTAATAAATATTAAAAATTATATAGATTACATATAATCTGTAGAAATTTCATTGACAACTGAGTGAAATAATCAGGACTTGAAGTCTCTACCACTATATTTCTCTGGTGATTACATTCCCAACTTCTTGTAATTTAGTAATCTTACAGCTTACAATATATTTGTAATGGTCAGTCAGAATGTATTTATGGGTACAGAGAGAACAGTATGGAATGTACTAAAGGAAACAGTCTCACTCTAGTAGACATGTTATAATTTATACATACGTATGTATGATTCAGGGACACATGTGAGTCCCCAGATGTCACTGCTGTTTTACGTACCTCGGGTAAATGAGTGTCTCCTCGGCTGGAGAAGAGGTTATCTGAATCCAATGCTGTATAGTGGACATGTGTCTTCAAAGGGCCAAACTTCAAGAAAAGTCATTAACTGTTTTGAGTACTTCTTCTTAGAGCTGAAATGAATGTTTGAAAGTTTTTAAAACAATTCTCACTAGTGATCAAGGTTGCAGTTCTCAGGATGGGGATGTGAGTGACATTTGACAACATGGAATGTGATGAGGTGTCGAGGCAGCTGAAGACTGAGCCTCTCCATTGAGGTTGATCCCCAGCCCATTGAGATCTGTATTCCAAGCCATTTGTGGATTCAGCAAACCATTATTGAATGTTTACCACCTGACAGACACTGTGTTGGATGGTGGGTTATATGCCTTCAGAGAGGAGAAGTTTTAATTTAGTGTGTTTTGGGGCCACAGATATTTTTAAGAAGATGTGAAAGTAGCCAGATGTGGTGGCACATATCTGTAATCCCAGTTACTTGAATGGCTGAGGCAAGAGGATCACAGATTCAAGGTGAATCTGCACAATTTAATGAGACCTTGTCTTAAAATTTAAAATAAAAAAAGAATGGGAGTTGTAGGTTGCTTAGCATGTGTGAGGCCCTGGGTTAAATCCTCAGTACTTCTCACAAACAAATATCCCCTAAGCCCCCAAAAGCCAGACTAGAATGTGTAACTGAATGATGGATGGAATCTTTCCCTGGAAAAATCATTAAGCCGGTCTTAACACATGCACTCAGTGACAGCCACACAGGTATGCATGTGGTGTGGCTGCTGGGGGGTGGAGAAAACTCAGAGTATTTTTTTTTTTTTTTTTTTTTTTTTTGGTTTTTTGAGACAGGCTCTCGCTTTGTGGTTCAGGCTGGCCCTGAGCTCAGCCTCCAACTCACATCACAGCAATCCCCCTGCCTCTGCCTCCCGAGTGCTGGGATGACAGGCGTGAGCCACCACGCCCGGCACTGTGGTATGTGGTACTGGTTGCTGCTGGGGTGAGTCTCCACGCCCAGTATGGTATGTGGTTACCCGGGAATCAAACCCGGGCCCTTGCGCTTACAAGACAGGTGCTGGAACCACTGAGCTAACTCCCCGGCCCCGAAAACTCAGAGTTTTGTATTCTATTTCCCAGGATTCAGAGGACATGGAGCTTCAGTCCTCGAAGTTCCTCTGGAGGGCTATCAGACCTACTTCTCCCACCCTGTAGCTTGTTTTGCTCTGACCTCTTCCTCACACTTTGTGATGTCATGGATGAGACTTCCTACTCAATTCTGTTTCAGACTTGACCAGGATGAGGCAGGAAACATTGGAGGAAAAGAGTCTAAGGAAGCCTATCAGGCTTGAGTCAGCAGCCACCATATCCTGTGGCTTTGAAGGGGTCATTTTGCTCCTTTTTTGAATCTAAGCAAAGGAAAGGCTTTGGTTTGAGAAACTCTGAGGTAATTTCATGATGGGTTAGAAGGGCAGGCTTTGGAGACAGGCAAAATATCTAGAAAGAAAATACATCACTCTCAATTACTTGTTAGCTATTTTGAGCAAATTTATCAAAGCCTTACTTCTCATACATGAAATGAGAAAAAAATAACACACATTTCATGGAATATTGAAACTTAACTGAGACAATGTATGTAAATTGCTTAGGACAAAATGACACCTATTATCTTCTTTGTCACATCACAATTGTCTTTCAAGACAACTTAATCAACAAATTACATATTTTTTGAACACGACTGTTTCGCTAGCATGGTTTGAGTCTATGATTGATGTCCAGAGATGCTGACCTAGTCACCAGGCCATGTTATAGGGCAGTGCTGAAGAATTCTGTCTGTTTATAGCAGCCTGGTTTAATTTCTTGGCTCCAGCAAGTGCCAGCTGGGTAACTCTCAGGGATCCATTCTTTATTCAGTTTCTACTTCTGAAAAAAAAAAAAAAAATGGAGGAAAATCCTATCGTGTGGCCCATTCACAACAGGGTGTGTTAGACCTAGATGAGCTGGTGCAGTTAAAGCAGTTAGCACAGTGGTACAGTGAACACTCTTGATTTGTGTTAGGCTGGTTCAATATTAATAATGTTATTATTAATTAATGTCACCCTTGCCTCTCTACCCTGGATTCGAATTTCATAGAAGAAGTTCAGGCATCTTGCTTATCTAGGCCCGAATGGTGAAATTAAGATTTTAATTTAAAAGTGGGTCTTTACATAGAGGTTACCTGGCAAATATTTAATGGGTTGGGCAAATAGCTGTGGTTGCTACTAATGGCCTTTAGCAAAAGGTGACTGATAATTCTTCTTTATGTGCTTTCATTTAGTACCCCAACCCCATGGATAAAAATGTCATCTCTGTCAAAATTGTAGAGGAAAGAAAAGGTGAGTTCTTTGAGTGCACCCTCATTTCAGTGATGATCATTAAGTGGTACTGATTTTTGTAAAGATGTGTACATGTTCGTGCATCTGTATGTCTTAATTCTCTTGTTACTTTCTGTATTACTAGTTGATGATTATGTTGAACTGCATATAATTGTAACTTGTAACCTTTAATATGTGCCAGGCCCTCTTATTTTAGGTAGTAGAGTTATCCCTATTTAATAAAGGAGGAAACTGTCATACAGAGAGGTTAAATAGTCAAGATCACAGTGAATATGAAGTATAGTGAAAATAAACAGTGAAACAATATACAGTGGAGACAGATTGCCGTTATCCCCTCTCAAGATATTCCCTTGTTTGAGCATTCTTCCCCTACTGCCTCTTTCTGAAGTGGTTCTGGTGGTGTCTTTATGAACTGTGATCAGAAGTACAGTGAACGCCACTGCCAAGTGCCATCCGGGGGAAAGGCAGATCCGTGAAGACCTTGTGTGTATCTTCATCCACCTCAGTTCCCCTGGTCTGGCACCCAGTGACTTCCAGCCTTCCCCTAAGCACAAAATGGCCGTGGAAGGTAAATATTTTGAATTGACTTAGGACACGAAGGCAGCTATGACGGTGAAGCTAGAGACATGAAAGAGAACTTTCAAAACTGCTTTAGAAAGTGTCAAAGGTGATGGGACAGGGTGTTTGAAGCGAGGGGGAGTACAATGAGGGTGATTAATGGCAATGTGTCTTTTACTGTAATAAATACATTTTTAATGTAAATATTTACTGATAAAATATTGTCATATGTCAAATATTGCTATGCATTCATATATCAATTTGTAGATGTCAAAGAGATATGAATAATACATATATGTGAGATGTAACCATAAAGTGATTAGCGTATGTAGTCATACCTGAACCATACCTGTAACAGGCAGGCCCAAGGAGCAGAACGCTGCTCATTTGGACAAGAAAAGAGTTGGAGACAAGTGAACTTGGGTAGAGGATTCTTCCTTGCAGGAGACGCAAACACCGAGCTCAGAAGGTTCCTGCGCTTTGAAGTCCACTTTCCGGTGCAGCTTGACTCCTGCTTCTGGCGAACTCTATTGAAACCAATGGCAGTGAATAGGCGATATCTCAGAGCGTTTCTCCCGGGAAAACGGAGCTGGAGCTTCGATAGCTTGGCCCCAAGTGTAACTTCAGGAACAGAGTTGAACTGTACTTTCAGCAAGCTCTGTGCCATATAGTGACAGAGAAAAAGCCATTCTTTTCTTCGTCCATTTCCCGGTTTGTATAACAGGCAGGCCCAAGGAGCGATCTGACATAGTCTTTAGCCTTCTTATTAATCATCAGGTAGACTTGGAGGTTAACTGACTCCGTGGCCGAATCCATGCTTGATAATGATAAAACTGCCATTTGCTTAGAGTGTTTTCTATATGAGTACTTTTAAAGACATTTGCTTTTGTACCTGCCCATAGTGTGGGAGAAACCTGCTAGTTGGCATCAAGACCTGATTTTTTTTTTTTTTTTTTTTGAGATAAAGTCTTGCTTTGTAATTCAGGCTGGCCTCGAACTCACTGCCTCTGCCTCCTGAGTACTGGGATTACAGGCATGAACCACCACTCTTGGCTTTGTGGTATATGGTAGTGATTGCTGGTGGGCGTGAGTTACCTTGCCCGTTATTTGTAGTTACTAGCAATTAAACGCCTGCCATTGCATTTGCAAGACCTGATTTTTGTTACTACCTTCAACACTTAAAAGTTTCTTCTGTCAACTCCAGAAATAATTGTGATTTTCCATTGTCATGAATAATCTAAAGTGGTGTAGAATTAATTATGGTTTTTGTCATTGTTAAGGGCATCTTTGCTGCCAGCAGGGGCCAATTCATTTTAAGTATATGTGTTGCAAATATTGGATAAGAATATGAATCAGCAGAAGGCTTTGGCTTCTCCACAGCTCCTGGAAGTCAGGAAGATTGCAGAAGGGGTCAGGACTCCAACATCCAGAGCTTTATGAAACCCAGTAGTCGAGTGTCTGAGTCCTGTTTATTCACAGGGAAAATGACAGACTTTGAAGTTTGTCTTTTTTCTGCCTCTCATTTTAAACTCACATTTATTATGTGTTTTTAAAATCACTAGTATTATTCTGGAAGTTTTTCTCCAAAATAGGCTCTAGTCACAGGGATTTTTCTCTGCTATGAGACAAGAATATGACTAGTATAATTAATGATTATACACAAACTTTGTAGTCAGAAATTTGTGTTTCAAAGTATGGTGCAGAAGGTGGCAGTGTCACACTCTATTTCTCACTGTTAAAGGTTTCTCTGTGGGGTCAGAAGGAAGCGCAGTGACCATTGTCATTGAAGCACTGACATTGGTTTTTGGTAGTCCAGAGTAAGGGACAATGCGTGATCTTTTTTTTTTTTTTAAATCCCTGACTTGACCATGACATTTTACATTGTGGTTTTACTTTTTAATTCCCTAATCACAGATGAGAGTCATGTATGGTTTGGCCCAGAAAAGTAGTCAAAGAAGTGAGTTTGGGGGTAAATGTTTTCTCCAGAAATTCTACTCATGTGTATAGAAAATTGAGATTGACTTTAGAAGCTGTATGGAGACCTTAAGACAAAATGTATTTTCATAATTGTTTTTTAAATTTTTCTAGATGAGACAACAGGAATCATCTACAGAAAGAGGATTGCAATCTGTCGGAATGTGATTCCAGAAATTTTAAGGAAGGTAAATTCATTTCAATATGTAATTAAAGTGGGGGTACCATTGAGTAATTTTTAATAGTCATGGAGAGAGAGCATTTTTAGATGTAAGTCCTGTTTCTCCCACTTGAGAAATTTTCAGAGAAAGAAAGCTTTTTCAGATCCAACCTAGTTTGGGCACCGGAGATAGTTTGTCTCTGTCTCTCTGTTGTGTAAAAGGTTCTTAATGGACATAGAGATGTTCTATTATAATTTTGAAGATATTTTCAGCATTTTGCATGAAATGCCTATCTTTTAAAGTCTTTTCATGGTTAGGAATGACTCTCTGATACAAACGATTAGAAGTTGACAGATTATAAACATTTTGTCTGATTTTGAAGTAAGGAAAATTTTCAATTTTTAATTCACTGTTAGAAATTTCTGAGAATAAAATATTCTAGTGTTCTGTGTAAGTGTTTCTGTGCGTGTTTTTGTAAAGTGAATATTATTGATGATGAAATTTTCATGATGGAAAACTGTTTTCTCTTTGAAACTTTTAAGCATTCTGGTGATTATTTTTTGGAGAAAGGTGAGTGGAAATTTTTAATTGCATTGCTTAAACCATAGAGTGACTTTTGACAAGGATCTTTTAAAAACTGTTAGGAAATATACGCTTTTAAAAATATCTTAACTGGCTGTTTTAACCCGGAAGAGATTCTGTATGTGATGTGGAGCTCAGTTTGACTCCTGCTGATTAGTTTGCAAATTAAATTGCTGCGCTGTATGTAGGAAAAATGGCAGCTTTCATCACTCCCATATGTGGATTAAAAGATTCTGTCATGTTCTTAGTGGAAAGAAAGCTAATATGACAATGAAAATGAACTTTCTTTTATTTTCCAGATGGTAAATGTGTTACGCTGTAGCAGCAAATTATTACTGGCTTTTTCCACAGAGTGCCTACCCTGCCTTTGCCCTACATACGCACTTTGAATCTATTATTTAAAAAGGCATTCAACTTTGTCTTGTATCTCAATTCTTAAATAATTTAAGAATACTTCTGACTTGTACAATTTCTGCCTTTGTAGTTTTCCATGTCTTCTGCACCTAAGAAAGCATACATTTCTAGAGATTGGACAGAGTTTAAAATAAAGACAATATTTTACCTGATACCTCGCTGCATGGGAGCCCATCAGTAGGTCTGATCAGAATTCATCAATTTAAGAAGGCCATAACCAGCTCTAAAGGAGACAGGAAGGAGGCTGATCATTTGCTTAGTGTTTAGCAGTTAGGGAAATCAGGCCCGGCACTCTATAAAGCCATATCAATCCTGGGCCATTTGCATGTCCTCACTAGCTCTCAGTAAGGTCACAGTATATTTGATTATCAAGAGTCATAGCCATTGGTGAGCCATCATCCGTATAGCAGGATCTCTGGTCCTCTTTATTATCAAGACTAAAAGCGGCTTAGAAGCAGTCCCTGTGTAGCTTAGTTCTCCTAAACTGAGAAAGCTATCCACCCTCTGTTGGACAGGTGAACATTTTAAAGGTACCTAGTATCCAGTTAGAAGAAGATTCATGGCTCAATCTTCAGGAAAGAAATATGGCGATACGGAGTCACTGTCTTACATGGACACAGTATGCATCCATGAAGGAAGAATCTGTCTTCAGGGAAAGTATGGAAAATCCAAATTGGTAAGGTCATGTGTGTGCATGCATGTGGATTCTGTGTGTGTGTATGTCTATTTTGGGTGCAAGGATGTACATGTTAAAACCTACAGTTCTACACTTACGACCTCTATTTACAACCCACATAAATTCCATATTATTTTTTACATATAGAAAAAAAATCAATATATTTTTCTTTGGAAGGAAAAATTATAGAGTCATTTCTTCTCTGACCACTCTGCCCCATTCTGCTGTCCTCACGCCAATCGAATGAATGAATATTATCAGTTCATATAGTCCTACAGATCATTTGATGAATACCTTAGGTATTTGTGCATGTAGTTATTGAGCCTATGTAATAGTTTTTATATCTCTTTTTACATGGTTTTATGCTGAGGAAATCATTGGATCCTTCTCTTTTTTACTTATAAATTTCTGAGCTTTATTCATTGGAGATAATATACATTTGTAAATGTATGAGCTTATCTTGCTTATTCTTTTGTATTGTAGTATAGGATTCAATCATATGACTATATACATTTTATTTGCCTACTTCCTTTTTGATAGATCTTCACATGGCATCTAGTTTATCTTTATTACAAACAAGAACACAGTAGTTGTGAAACTTATATTCCTTACATACAACATTTCATCCTGTATATGAGTGTTTCTCTAGGTGGAATATTTAAATGTTAGGTTTTGAGATCTTGTTTACATACAATAAAAATTACTCTTTTTCATAATGCTCTGGTTTAATAAATGTATACAGTTGTATCCTTTGCTGCCACAATTCAATTATTGGACATCTGAGGTATACTTAAAAAATTTGTTCATTATAATTCAGTAGGGAAAGCTGTTTCAATATATGGTTCTGGAACAACTGGATATCTACATATATATGAATGAAGTTGAATCCCAGCCTCATATCAAATATAAAATAATTTAAAATGGATCAAAGACATAAATGAAAGAATTAAAATTGTAGAATACTTGGAAGAAAACCTAAGTATAGATATTTGTGATCTTAGATTAGGCAATGTTTCTTAAAAATGATACCAGAAGCCTAAGCCATAAAAGAAAAAAATTGATTTCATTAAAAATTTTTGTGCTTCAAAAAACACTGTTGAAGTGAAAAGAAAATCAAGAGCATGGGAGAAAATGTTTGCGAACCATATATCTGAGAAAGATCTAGAATCCAGAAGATCAATAAGAGAATTACAATTTTATAATGAAAAGACAGCCTAATTTTAAAGATAGAGAAAATATTGAATGTACATTTTTCAAAAGAAGATACACAAATAGCAAATATTCATATGTAAAGCATTCAGCACCAATAATCATTAAAGTAATGTAAATAAGGACCACAGTGAAATACATTTCATATCTATTAAGATGGCTGTAGCTGGTAAGATGCAGTGACACATGTTGGTATAGATTTGGAGAAAAATACAACCTTATACATTTCTGATAGAAATGTAAAATCATGCCGCCATTGTGGAAAAACAGTTTGTCAGTGCATTGAAAGTTAAACATAGAGTTATCACTTGGCTTAGCATTTCTGTTCCTTGGCATATACCCAAGAAACATGGAAACATGTCCATACAAAAACTTGTATAAAAAATCCTCCTAGCAGCTTTGTTTATAGTATCCAGAATACACAAGCAAGTCAAATGTCTACCAGCCAGCAAATGTCGTCTACCCATCTCATGGAATATTGTACAGTTATAGAAAGGAATAGTATGTTGAATTATGTTACAACATAAACAAACCTTAAAAATCTTATGCTGAGTGATAGGACAGGGTTACAAGAGGCCACATTTATTTAAATGTCCAGAATCAGCAAATCCATACACAGAGGAAGAAGACTAGTGGTTGCTGTGGCCTAGGGGAAAGGAGAGTGGAGAATGACTCTGGCTGAGCATGGAGTTTTTAATTTTTTCTTTAGGGGAGTGGGGAAGATATCTTGAAATGCGTGTTAATAGTTATATGACTCTGTACTAAATCCCATTGAACTGTGCACTTTAAAGGGTGAAATTTATAGAGTGTAGATTATATCTCAATTTTTAAAAGTTATGTAGTTGATTCTCATTACATAGTATCTTAGCTTGTACAATGAAAAATCATAGTAATAATAATTAATAATAATAGTAAAATAGTATTATAGGCTGGTTTTGGATGGCTCAGAGGTCAAGGAGTCTTAAGATGCAGGGACTAGCAGTCTAGAGTTGGGTCGGCATCTGCTTCTTAGTTTTTAGATGGCTTTTGTTCTTTCCTAACATGGTAGAACTCTAGCTTCTTTCTCTCTCTTTTTTTTATAAAGGTTTTTTGAGACAGGGTCTCGCTTTGTGGTTCAGGCTGGCCCTGAGCTCAGCCTCCAACTCACATCACAGCAATCCTCTTGCCTCTGCCTCCCGCGTGCTGGGATTACAGGCATGAGCCACCATGCCTGGCACTGTGGTATGTGGTACTGGTTGCTGCTGGGGTGAGTCTCCACACCCAGTATGTTATGTGGTTACCGGGGATTGAACCCAGGTCCTTGTGCTTGCAAGACAGGCGCCGGAACCACTGAGCTAACTCCCCGGCCCCTCTAGCTTCTTTCTCTTATAAGAGCGCTAATCCCATGACTGGGGCTACACCCTCATGACCTCAGGTAAATTTAGTTAATCCCGAAGGCCTCATCTCCTAACACCATCCTGATGTGGATTAGTGTTTCAAGATACGAGTTAGGGTGTAGCTCAATAGCAGGGCACTTGCCTAGCATTCATGTGGTTGTGGGTCAGATCCCGGGTGCTCCTCACCACACACATGCACACACTCACTGCACATACACAGTTTTATGGATGAATTTTGAGAGGACACAGAAATGTCATCCATTATAGATTCTGCCATATATGTCTTCTAGAGTGTTACTATACTGTTTGCACTTGTGAAAAGCATATGAAAGTGTTCATTTTCTTACAAAGTGGTAAACACTGTTAGCATGCTTCTTAATTGTGCTGTATAATGAATGAGAAATGATTAATATTGGAGAGGTGTATTTCCTTCCTTCCATCCTTCCATGCTGTCTCTGAGTGGCTGTGACTGATATCAGACTGCCAGGTTCAAGTGATCCTCTTGCCTCAGCTACCTGAGTTCCAGGCTCCAGGCACCCAGCACTGTGCCTAGTTCTTAGAGATGGATTTTTAAAACAAAAATAAAGTCTGGTCCTGGTAGTACACATCTGTAATCCCGGCACCTAAGATCCTGAGGCAGGAAGATTGCCAGGAGTTTAAGACCAACCTGGTTTACATGGTGAGAATCTGTGTCAGAAACAGCACACACACAAAAAGGAAAATATTCAACATTTCTAGCTTTTAGAGAAATAAATATCAAAATAGCATTAAGATTTCATCTTACACCAGAAAGAGTGGCAGTCATCAAGAAGTCAAGGAATAGCAAATACTGGCTTGGCTGCAGTAAAAAAGAAGTCTTCCCACATTGTTGGCAGGAAGGGAAGTTAGAACATCCATTATGGAAGCCACTCTGGAGATTTCTCAAACAACTAAAAGGAGAAATTCCAAATGATCCAGTAATCCCCTCCTTCTAGAGAGCTTCCCCAAGGAGCTAAAGACATCAGCAGTGATACATCATACCAATGGTTTTGGCAGCACAATTTGTAGTAACTGAATTCTGAAAGCAGCCTGTATGCCCATCAACAGATGAACAGATAACAAAAATGTGGGATTATGCCTAATGGAGTAATACTTGGTTATGAAAAGGATCAACTTGGGGTGTTTGTAGAAAAGTGGATGCACCTGGAAAATATAAGTTGAGTGAAGTAAATCAAGCACATGAACTTAAATGGTATACGGTATCTTTCATTTGAGGAAGGGAAAGTAGAAAGAACATAAGAAAACATAGAGAGAAGGACCAAGGGGATAGATGTTTTTTGAATGGGAAGGGATCCAGGAGAGGGAGGATGGGAGGAGGGGGGAGGGAAGTAAGAAGAATTAAGATATGCCAGTCACAGGAACTCAGTAATCACAGTGAATGAGCCAAGAAGAGTAACAACAGTAATGCAAATCAGAAAAGGGGATTGAGAGACAAAGGGATAGGGGTGGGACGGAAGGAGTCGAGGACAGAAGGAAGTAAGACGAAGTAAGATGTGGTACTAACTATGTACTACACCCCACGAAGACTGTAAGCTTTGTTGTGCTAATGAAAAGCGAAACAACAAAACACTCAAGTAACACAGGCCATATGTGTTAATAGTGATCACTGCTGTGAACTGTGATTGCTGAGGAAAATTTACTGTGTGTTTTGTTTTCTGATTTTTCAAAATGGTCTACAGCCATACCAACCTTTACAAGCCCTATCTCCTATGACTTTTTAAAATGTACCTGTCATTTTGATGGAAATAGTGAAGTCCTCAAACCAAAGTAACTAAAACCCCCCACATCTAAAAGCCATTCCTAGCCCCAGTATTTTTTTT
>PVIR01030537.1:0-20175 GCA_004026965.1 Petromus typicus | reverse complement strand
ATGGGCATCTGAAATGAACAGATATTTTTCAGAGGAAGAAGTAAGAGCAGCTAAGAAGCATATGAAGAAATGCTCAACATCATTAGTCATTCGAGAGATGCAGATGAAAACAACATTGAGATTTCATCTCACTCCACATAGAATGGCTGCCATTTCAGAATCAGCCAACGGCAAATGTTGGCGAGGCTGCGGAGAAGAAAGAACCCTTCTCCACTGTTGGTGGGACTGTAGACTCGTACAACCCCTGTGGAGATCAGTTTGGAGAATCCTCAAAAAGCTAGGATTGATGGTCCCATTTGACCCAGCCATTGCCCTGCTAGGTATATACACAAAAGAATTAAAAGACTCATATCACAGTGATGTATGTGCACACATGTTTATAGCAGCCCAGTTTGTGATTCCTACATCTTGGAAACAACCCAAGTGTCCATCAACTGGAGACTTGATGAAAAAGCTATGGTTCTTCTACAGAATGGAGTATTACTCTGCCATAAAAAATGACAGGTTTGAATCATTTGTGCTTCAATGGACATACCTTGAGGATATCCTCATAAGTGAAATAAATAGGGCACAGATAGGTACATATCGCATCTTTTCTCTGGTATGAGAAAATAAATATGTAAATGAGTCCTAGCATTGTATGTTATATATTGTGAAATAGAAAATGCTCAATGTAAAATAGGGTGAAGGGGAAAAATGTTGAGATTGTAACAAAAAAGCAAGGAAACAAATTTTATATATATATGGGGGTGCGGTAGGGTTGGCAGGGCTATGGGAATTAATGAGATTTAAGTTGTGTCTTGTACTTCATTTGGGGTGTAATCGTGATGTGTATATGTAATGTACTAATAAAGATTAAAGAATTAAAAAGATAAATTGTATCATTTAATCATTTTTCATTGAGTGATGCCTGTGTTACTTTGAGATCCTATAATAAAATTTCACAAAGTGGATGCCTTATAAACAATAATTTTTTTCTCGTTACTCTGCAAATTGAAATGTCCAAAATCAAGATGTCCGCATTGTTAAATTGTGGTCAGGGCCCTCTGACAGGTTGGAGACTCTCAACATCTGTCTATGTCTCTGTCGAGCATATCAACAGTATTTTAGTCTGTTTTTGCTTCTACAACAAAATATCTGAGATAGAATACTTTATAGGAACAGTGACTTCTTTCTGAAGGCTAGAAGTCCAATCAAGGTTTGGCAGTTTCATTTCTCTTCCAAAATAGTACTGCATGAGGGTGGGAAGGGGTCTACATTCATACCTGATAGAAGACAGCTGAACAAAATAAACTAATTCCTTCTGGGGAGCTATTCCATAAGAGAACCTGATCCCATTCACAAAAGACGGGTAGAACTCCTAGTCGATCATCTCTGAAAAGCCATTAATATTCTCACATTAACACCACCCGAATTTTAAAGAGGACATATTCAAACTATAGCAGGCATGGATCCTATTTTAAGGGCTCCGTCTTCATGCCTTAATTACCCCCCAAAGGCCCTACCTCCTCATGTGACAGTGAGTACTAAGATTTTAATACATGGATATGGGGGTGACATAAATATTTAGTCTACCAAAAGCAGTAGCCATAAGCAAAATGCTGAGGCAGCTGTTGAGAATCCATCACAAACAAAACAACCATTCTGCTGTCCTAGAATTACTTTTATTCCAAGTATGCCATTTATCTCAAGGTGACTACATAGTAAAGACATTCAGTTCTATACATGTGCTGATAGGCCCAACTTCCTTATCCTCGGAACTCAACATACTAAGCCAAGGCATTGGTTTGAGAAAAGCAGTTAAGTTTCCATTTTCCTGCACAAGGAGTTTGCCCCCTAGAATCTCTGGTGATTTTTTTCTGCTAATAAAACTTTATTAAAGGCCAGACTGGATTCAAACCCTAAATGCATACCCAGAACTTTGACTTTACATTTTTGGTGCTTCAGTTTTCTTATCAATAAAATGGACACAATGCTTATACCATTATGATACCACCTTTTCAAAGGAAGATGAGATAATGATAATTGATTAAATAAAATGAAAATTGCAATTTCATGTTATCATGATGTATTCACTATGCTTCTCAATTCTCTCTATATTAAATCATTTAATTTTCAAAACACCTTTTGAGTTAAATTCCCATAGGAGATATGAGAAAACAAGCCAAGGCACTTTAAATAATGTGCAAAAGTCACACTGACATTGACATGTATTAAGTTTCAATGCCAGAAATCAAATACAATCAATCATGTGGAATCCAGAACCAGAGTTTGTCAAAACATACATACTCAATTTAGCGGAATTTAATATGTTTTCAAGAAGCTGATATATTTTGAGAATTGACAAGTCTCTCATACTAATGCTCCAAGCAGCCAAATACAAAAATACGGTAGTTCTTTTCCAGTGGTGGCTTCCAATTGGCCATGTCTCTTACTGACCCAAGTTTTAGCTTTCTCTTTCCTAGATCCTCTTTGACAGGTAGAATCCTAAGATACCTTCCCAAACTGCCAAAGCCTTGTACACATTGTGGATAATGTTCTCCATGTTCCATGCTTACAAAGAGAACTTGTACATTTAATGACTTATCAGCCCCATTATGATGTCCTGTGATACAGAAGAAAGAGTTTTGTATTATTAATTAAAACTGAACTGACCAAGAGAGATTATCCTAGACAGTGAACCTGGAAAAGTTATAGAAAGTGAGAAAAAACTTCCTAATGACCTCAACAATATTACCACATGACTGAGGAGGATAGGTGGACTCCAGTTGATAAGAGGTGGTGTTGGCAGCAGAAGAAGTAGGAGGAGGAGGAGGCAGAGGAGAAAGAGGAGGAGAAACTCACACTTACACCCATAAGTAACTAAATTTTGTTGCAACAAAGGAGTTTAGAAGAAGACCTTCAATTTTGGAAAATAACAGAATCCTGGTCTCCTGATTCACAGAGCAGAGAAAGTAGAGGGACCCCGCTCAGACTAGAGCTCTGCTCTGACCTACAAAGCTATAAGGAAGAAATAAATATCTTTATAATCTGTTAATTTTTTGGCAATTTGTTATGCAGCAATTTGAAATCAATATATGCCATACTGAATGATATATTCATTCACACAGATAAGAGACATTCAGTATGACAATTCAATTGTGCCTGAGAATTCTTCCAGTGATAATATCTATAGATATCACTTATCAAAGTTTTTATTATTTAAATGTAAAAACTAATGTTTTTAAAAATGAGTATGAGAATTCAGACTGTTGAGGTAGTACATTATTCTATTTTTTTAAGGTAAAACTTGCCAAATGTAGTGGTTAGAGTTGAAACCAGAAGCTTCCATTTCTCCCTCTTCTCTTCCACAGAATACAAACTCTTTGCCTGTTGAAATGCTACCAATGATGGGACATGTAATCTAGCCAAAGAAAGATACTGAATAGCATGTACAAATAGATCACTGGACTGACCCAGTGCCCTCCTGTGCAAAAAGGTCCATGTATCCCAGCATAGGACAGGCAATAGTTAACTTAGATGTGAATTTGAGCCATACTATGTTCTGGAGCACAGGCAGCTAACCACCCAAGGCCATTTGTAGTTTCAGTCAAGTGAAAGATGAAAAAGTAAAGCATATAAAGCTTGCTTCCTAATAGCTGAACTCTCAAATGAAGGTGCGTATCATGTTGTATTGGACTTGTCTGTAGCACACAGCAAGGAATATTGCTCCTCCTTTAAATCCAACAGGAGAACTGATTTGCTTGGTTCTGGTCTCTTAAAGGTTCACCAGACTAAATCATAGCTCCTCAGGATAACCTCTTTTTTTATTAGCTCAATTGTGACTACAGATTTTAATTACATCTGAAAATCTTTTCCTTGTGTGTAATATAACACCATGATGAACTGATATCCCTGGAATTAGGAACCTCAGTTTAAATTGTGGGACAACCCTCTTATAGATGTGTAACTGCCTTACTTGCTGAGACACAATACCCAACACTCACAATTTAAGAGGAAATGCTTGTTTTGGGCTCACAATTTGCAGAGGTTCTAGTCCACGGTGGCTTGACTACAATCCAGGGGTAGAGGGCAGGAGAAAAACATTTCAAGATACGGAGGCTAGAGCAGAGAAACCGAGGGAGGAGGAAAGGAGATAGTCTCTTCCTGGCCATACCCCAGTGACCTGTCTCCTCTGACCAGGCTTCACCTCCTAATGTCACATTAGTCCACATCTGCTGAAGGGTATCACACACCTAAGATCCCATCACTTCCCCAAAACGCACCTAGGTGAGGAGATGTCTGTCCCTACATCTAGAAAAAACTGTAACAGTCACCTTTATAGAATTTACCAGCCTCAATTTTCTTATCTGTAAAATTGAAATAAAGACAAGTGATCTCACTGAATCCTGAGTGTACTATCAAAATGGATATCCTCAAAATAATGTCTGCAACATGGTCAACATTCATTAGTGGGAGCCAGGGTTTCTTGTTTCAGCTACAGAAAACATGATTTGAAAAACAAATATTTAGGCACATCAATTTGCCAGGTGTTCCATTGCGATTTGGGGCTCATGAGCTAAATCACAGTATTTTCAGGCAGTTATGCTCCATTTTAAATTTGAAAAGAAGCATAGTGCTGCACAAGTGCCAGTGTTGCTTAATTAACCAAAAAAAAAAAATGCTTAGGTAAAGCAAACCACTGATTTTAGATGACACTCAAAGAAGATTAATGGACAACTTTATACTAACATTTTGAAACATGTCATTTTCCTACTTAAAAAGCATTAATGTTTTGCCATATGTTGTATTAAGTGTTGGGGAAAATGATGCAGAGATGATCAAAATAAGATTCATCATCAAAGTATGTACTCTAAAATTAGACTTCATCAGATTCTTCACTTTTTGGAAACATTAAATGGCTTGCATGAATAGACGATGGTTTGTATGCATAAGACCACTTGTGGAGGTGGTAGAAACATTTAACCCAAAGAAAGGGGAAATTCTGTCCCAAAGATCTACAGTGCCTTGTGGAAGATATCAGCCTTGTCTACCAGGAAGAAGCAAACACTCTACTCAGATCTGAGCTCAGATATGGCAACTGGTGTCTGATGGGAGTGGGGTTAGACTATGCTGAAGCATAGAAAGTCTGTCTGAGAGTGCACAGACTAAGGTGTACAATGAAGGACAGGATTGCACATCCCAGGAGAAGAGATTTTGACAAGAAGAAGCCACAAATTGCAACTATGTGGGACTTTATTAAATTTCAAATTTGAAGCTTGAACAATGGTTATAGAAAGTTCTAATTCCTTCTGCCTATGTAGGAAAGGGCTAGCTTGACTATTTACACACACACACACACACACACACACACACACACACACACACACACACATACATACACACGTATACACATCCCATATCTGCAGTACTAAAAAACCAGGACAGTCAGATGAAAGTAAGTGACCAGAGTGCATCACAGAGAACTCCAGCTCTCCTCCATAATGATGCACCATGTATTTTCTCTGTGGGTCACAAGTGATTGAGTCAGTGGCACTGTCCTATTGTTTAAGGAAACAATGCCCATGTGGCATCTGCCCTGTCCTTTGATATTGATACCCTGACATTGTCATGTGTGTTGTCTACACAGAAAGAGTTCATCAGCGCCTCATAATTAAGATGAGTTCAAGTCATCTGTGTCTTTCAGGCTGTCTCTGGGTGCTCATGGACAGAACCAAAAGGAAACTCTTCAATCTTAATTACTGCCAAATTCCTGGCTATGACTCAAAAGAATTTCCTTGGGTCAAGAATGTATAGAAGTTAAAGCAGACTGCAATTGTTATGGAAATGCTACATGGGAAGCAAGAAATACATTTATATCTCAGTTGTCAAAGACTCAGATGATATCATAGCATTCTTTTATCAAGAATGAGTGGTTCTACCCATAACAGAGTCTCAGTTTTTGTTTGTGCAAATTTTATCATATAAAAAGATTATGTACTCCTAACAATGCAAATAGCTTGTACTCCTATGCTGAGGTTAAATTCAAAAGTTGATATTTATAATCCTTGGCTTGTAGCATACATTTTAGGAAAAAAAAGCTAGGCCTCTATATAATGCTTCTTATAAGGAGGCTGCTTGTTGTGAGATTATTAGGATTAGTATATTGGAAGTAATTCCTGGAGGAAAAGTAACTAAAGCCTTTCTCACAGCCTGGAGGCTCTGAATGATCTGGAAAGACCCAAAGGATCGCTGGAGGCAGGTACTGTACCATTTTGACCAAGTAATGTCAAAATGAATTCCATCTCCTACTGCAAAGACTCAAAAGTGGAACTTTCTTGTTCACATTAGAATTTAAGTTCTGTGTGTTTAAAAACTTTGTCATTTTCCTGATAAATATTCATGGAGTAAAATAGCACCTGGTGTTAGGAAATACTCACTGATTCCACTTTGTGCTAGAAATTTTTCAAAACCATTTGTATGTATTAACTCATTTAATCTTTCCAAGAGCTCAGCATGTACATACTCATCCTTCTTTCTGGGCATAAAGACTAAAGCATAGACTATTTCAGTAATGAGTCTAACAATGCATCTGGAAAGACAGGGACCCAGAATTATAACCCAGGTGGGTTGGCCTCAGAGCCTTCCCTCTAAGCACTGCATTGTGATTGAGTAAATCAAACAAAAATGATTCAATTGAATCCTTTGGATTTAGAATCAGTCTATGTGGAATCAGGATAGACAACATAAAGGGTTTTGTTAGCATCATAAGGTGAAAGAAGCAAGAGTGTGTATTCAAAGTTCATCAGCAGAATTTTCCAAGTAACCCCAGTGCCCTAATAGCAATGTGGTCCAGCCACAGTGACACCTGTGATGCCCGGTCACTTTTCATGGTTCTGACCATGTTCCTGTACACAGGCAGCACATCAAAAACAGTAAGAGACTAGGAACCGCAGGTAATAATGACTGCTGATAACAAAATGCACACATCATGCTGACCATGGGCGGGACACTGTCCATGCACTCCCCTAATTTATTCTCCCCACACCTCTGGGGAACACATATTTTTGTCCCATTTGACAGTGACTGAGATTCAGGGGTTTCATCTTGCCACAGAAAAGAATTGGGCTTAAGTCTATCATTCACGGGTCAGGGTCTTTCAATAAGATTCTCAGTACTAGACCCACCTCCACTTTCTATCAGCAAAGTGATTTTGATTAAGTCCCTCTGTAGACCTCTGGCATAGGCCTGGTTATCCATCAATGTGATCATACCAAAAATAATATTAACATTTTGTTATGCAGTCTATCAGCCTTTTTTCAAGGTTTATGTAAGAAAAAAATGCATATAACCTGCCTAGTTTGGTCATGTTAGTTTATTATTATTCCATAAAATACAATTGATATAAATGAAACAGCTCAAAATTTTGTATCTGCAAGTAAAATACATTTTTTTCTTAATCATATTGTGAAATTGTGGGCAAAAACACTACATCCAGACTTTGACCATTTGAGAAACTGATTTGTTTTTTCACCTCAGGCTGTTGTAGTAGAGACTATGGATGCGGCAGCCTTGACTCCAGACACCTATGGCTAACAGCTCCAGGGCTGAAGTCTGAACCCTGAGGTTCTCTCTTCCTGTCTTGCAGATGGCTGCCCTTTTTGCTATGTCTTTTTCTGGTAATGACAGAAATAGAGGCTATACCTCTTTTCCTTTCTATAAAGACACTAATCCTCATATGTTGTTGTGCTTTTGTGAGTAACAGAAACTCAGACCAGAAGGATGAGTGTGCAGAGGCACCACACAGACTCTGGGGAGTGGTTTGAGAACTGTTCCACCTTTAATGCAAAATACAGTCATTTGTATAGTAAATAGTAGAGGGCATAAACAAGTGTGGTCGGTCACAGATGAGTTGAAGCATGCACAGAGGCGGGTGGATTCACGATGAGGAAGAGTTACAATGAGGTGGAGTCACAATCAGTGAGCATGGCTGAACTTTAGTCAAAGCCTGGCTTTCACCTTCATATCCTGCTTTTTGTCTTTGACTCTAAAACCTCAGCCAAAAGCACAGTATTATAATAAAAATACAAAGACAAACATAAATTCTTCAAGGTTAAATACAACATAGCAAATGAAAATATACCTCAGTGTTTTTAACTACATAATAAATACAATGTCCAGGAGTTATTTTTTATATACAATAAACTCTAACAATCAAAAGATTGATTTAAAGATATAGAAAGAAACAGATATTTTTTATTATGATTAATAAGATGTTGATAGTGTTCAATCAAGAACAAGATGACTTGGGGTTTTAATGTATAAAAAGTAAAATATAAAAAGTCTTTTTCTTCAATGATAAACCAAGGTTGAAAATGTAATTTCAAACCTTGTCTTTCCTGACCAACTCATAAAATAAGCTACAAAGAGCTGAAATAACCCACAGCTAACAATAAGCCTTGAATAAAAGCTATGTTGTAAACTGGCAACAAAACCTGTTTACAAAGTATATCTCTGATGGATAGTAATAAAACAAAATGTCTAGTTCCTTATTTGTATTAATGTATGATCACTTAGAATTTGGCAGTCTGTACTCAATAAGAAAGTAAGAACAGTTTTTTTATCCTGTTCTACTGCATGTTTAAGAACAAGTTATAGTGATATTCATATTAAATAAAGGTATTCTCTTTCTATCTAATAGGGTCAAGCAAGTCTCTTCAGAAAGTATGTTGGAACACATGCAGTCTTTTAGCTCTGTTAGTGTCAACTATTAGAATTTATCACAGCCTAAGATTGACCACACTGCCTTCTGCAAAAGCATGAGAGATTTATTTTCTCCAGGTGACACTCCTTTGACACACCTTTGTAGAATCACAGGATATCATGGAGAAGATTTCTTTAGGTCTTGGATCTTCAATCATAGTTGACCTTGGAGGGCCAGAGCCAAAATATTGGCTGCATTTTTAGCCCAGTTACCTTTTCAGTTTTGGTCTCTTAATCTTTAGTTGTTAAACATCCAGGAGAGAAGATCAATAACTTTAGTATTTGCAATAGGAGTAATGAAATACTCTATTTTAAATCTACCTCATGAAAGACATTTAAGTATCAAAACATAAGTAGGCAGCTATTATAATTGCCAATCATGGTTGTTTTAGTGGTTGAGTAATTGTCTAATGTTAATATAAAAGGGATTTAACTAAAGAATTATATATAATATCTTAGTATAACAATTGTGTCATAATCTTTATGGTCTACTTTAAAGTTTCTACCATAAAAGAGCTATAGCCACTGTTAGATGCACTTACTCTCCCAAAAATATAAGGCCAATGTCTGAATCAAAAGGAGAATATCAGAAACAAACTTTGAAGATGCTTATAATAATGGAGCATAAATACATCTTATACACCTGTAAAGCAGCAAAAGTATCACAATTATATAAAACCTTACATCCTTCAATGTAGTCTCATACCAAAGGCATCTTTGTAAAAACAACTTTTTTCAAATAAATTAATATTTTGAAGATGTCCAATGTATATATATATCATAATGATAATACATTTACAATTTGACTAATATAAATATTTTGCAATACATTTTTAGAAGTAAAACCTCTGATGATGACCAGTGTAACCAATCTGCAATAACAACGAGGCAGTATTAGTTGGTATCAGTTTTCCATAAGGTTGTGAAAATATTGTTGGTCCCATTAGTGAACAAAGACCAGAATAATTATGTTTTGGGCAGCTGCTCCTCTGTTCACCAAGGGGAGTTTAACTTA
Source organism: Petromus typicus (assembly GCA_004026965.1). NCBI lineage: Eukaryota > Metazoa > Chordata > Mammalia > Rodentia > Petromuridae > Petromus > Petromus typicus. The sequence continues at coordinate 10,418 of PVIR01030537.1, read as the reverse complement.
GCAATATCTCCCAACTTTAAGGGTTTTTTATTTATTTAAATGAGAGAATATTTACCTACTTATTTATTTATTACAAAAAAACAGAGTATGGCAATAAATATACTATCTGTAGCTGATAAAACTTACTTGAATTATAGCAACTAAGGGAAGACACAGTGCTTTTGTAAAATAAATAGAAGCATCACTTAAACTAATACACTATAGGAAGAAAGGCATCCTTCTAAAATCATTTGTGTGAAAGTCAACTTAATTAGAGGTGCATATATTTTCGGAAAAAAAATTTTTTTTCTTTTTGAGACAGGGTCTCACTTTGTAGTTCAGATTGGTCCTGAGCTCAGCCTCAAAATCACATCAAACTCACATCAAACTCCACATCAGAGCAGCCTCTGCCTCCTGAGTGCTGAGATTATAGGCATGAGCCACCAAGCCTGGCACTGTGATATGTGGTACTGGTTGCTGCTGAACGTGAGTCTCCACACTCAGTATTGTATGTGGTTAACCAGAGATCAAACCTGGGTCCTTGCACTTGCAAGACAGGTGCTGGAACCACTGAGCTAAATCCCCAGCCCTAGGGGAAATTTTTTTAAAGATTATAAAAGAAAAATTATTTTGAGCTAAAGTAAACAATTAGACAATTTATACTATGAGACAAACAGATTAATACACAAACATATTAGACCATCGATAAAATTAAGACTACACTGAAATATATTTGGCCAAAGTGAAAGACTAAAACTAGATATAACTCTTTCAGCGTGTACCAAGCTAAAATCAAAGTGGATAAGAGACCTAAATATTAAAACAGACACTCTAAACCTACTGCAAAACAGGTTAGGTAAAACTCTTGAAGACATTGGCTTAGGGAAAGACTTCATGAACAAAACCTCTACAGCACAGGAATTGGCTGATAAAATCAACAAATGGAACCTCATTCTTTTAAAAAGCTTCTGCACAGCAAAGGAAACCACCAACAGTGCAAATAGGCAACCAACAATGTGGGAAAAGATCTTTACCAGCTGTTCCTCAGACAAAGGGCTACTATCTAGAATAAATAAAGAGCTCAAAAAAATCAGCCCACCCAAATTTAATGACCCACTTCAAAAATGGGCATCTGAAATGAAGAGGTATTTTTCAGAGGAAGAAGTAAGAACAGCTAAGAAGCATATGAAGAAATGCTCAACATCATTAGTCATTTGAGGATGCAGATGAAAACAACATTGAGATTTCATCTCACTCCACATAGAATGGCTGCCATTTCAGAATCAGCCAATGGCAAATGTTGGCGAGGCTGCGGAGAAGAAGGAACCCTTCTCCACTGTTGGTGGGACTGTAGACTCGTACAACCCCTGTGGAGATCAGTTTGGAGAATCCTCAAAAACTAGGATTGGCGGTCCTGTTTGACCTGGCCATTGCCCTGCTAGGTATATACACACAAAAATTAAAAGACTCATATCACAGTGACATATGTGCACCCATGTTTATAGCAGCCCAATTTGTGATTGCTACATCTTGGAAACAACTCAAGTGTCCATCAACTGGAGACTGGATAAAAAAGCTGTGGTTCTTCTACAGAATGGAGTACTACTCTGCCATAAAAATGATAAGTTTGAATCATTTCTACTTCAATGGACATACCTTGAGGATATCCTCATAAGTGAAATAAATAGAGCATAGATAGGTACATATCGCATCTTTTTTCTGGTTTGAGAAAATGAAGATGTAAATGAGTCCTAGCATTGTATGTTATATATTGTGAAATAGAAAATGCTCAATGTAAAATAGGGTGAAGGGGGAAAATGTTGAGATTGTAACAAAAAAGTAAGGAAAAAAATTTTATGTATATGGGGGGGTGGTAGGGTGGGTAGGGCTATGGGAAAAAAATGAGAATTAAGTTGTGTCTTATACTGGTAAAAATCCCCATTATAGAGTGCAATCATGATGTGTATATTTAATGTACCAATAAAGATTTTAAAAAATGAAATATATATTTGGCCAAAGTGAATTATAACACCTCTTGCATGGTTTTAAGTTTGTAATTATACTTAAAACCAGTCAAAAAATTTCTTTATACATCAACTGACAGAGATCTCTTATGATTAGAATCAGGAGAAATATAAACACTTGTATCTGTATGAAACACATTGTTAAGTTATTCTCTTCGGGATTAGAGACAAGGGAACACACTTGTGTTTGAGCACTGCTTCTGCTGTTGTAAACAGAATAAAAAGGATCACTCTCACTGGCCCAGGAAGTGGAGATTTTTGGGTAGCCATGCTGTAAGCTAGTTAACGGGGATTTTTTTTTTTTTAATTCTCAGGAGAGGATATTCTTTTTTTTCAATTCAAATCTTTATTGGTACATTACAAATGCACACCTTCATCACATTCAACATTGAGAGTTTGCACCAGAATATGACATGACATGATTCTAATTTTTCCTTTCTCCCACTCATGCTGAAATCCGGCACCACCTATATACATAAGCTTTGTTTCCTTTTTAAAATTGCTATCACATTCTTTTTCCTCTCATTATTTAATGCACACTCTCTTTTCTTTTACATATTTTCCATTTCACAATATCAACTACATATACTAGAACACATTTGTATTTTTAAATTTCTCATACCAGAGAAAAGATAAAATATTTATATCTCTAACCTATTTACTTCACTTATGAGGATGTCCTCAAGGTACATCCATTCAAGTATGAATGACTTCAATCTTATTTCAACTTAATTCTCATTTGCTCCCATAGCCCTACAAACCCTACAGCCCCGCCCATATACATAAAATTTGTTTCTTTACTTTTTTGTTACAATCTCATTATATTTCCCCATTCACCCTATTTTACTTAGAGTACTTTCTATTTCACAACATATAACATAAAATTCTAGAACTCATTTACATCTTTATTTGCTCATACCAGAGAAAAGATGTGATATGTACCTATCTGTGCCCTATTTATTTCACTTATGAGGATATCCTCAAGGTATGTCCATTTAAGTAGAAATGATTCAAACCTATCAATTTTTATGGCAGACTAATACTCCATTCTGTAGAAGAACCACAGCTTTTTCATCCAGTCTCCAGTTGATGGACACTTGGGTTGTTTCCAACATGTAGCAATCACAAATTGGGCTGCTATAAACACCGGTGCACATATGTTATTGTGATACAAGTCTTTTCATTCTTATGTATATATACCTAGCAGGGCGATGGATGGGTCAAATGGGACGCCAATACTAGCTTTTTGAAGAATCTCCAAACTGATCTCCACAGGGGTTGTACGAGTCTACAGTCCCACCAACAGTGGAGAAAGGTTTCTTCTTCTCTGCAGCCTCGCCAACATTTGCCGTTGGCTTAATCTGAAATGGCAGCCATTCTATGTGGAGTGAGATAAAATCTCAATGTTGTTTTCATCTGCATCTCTCAAAAGACTAATGATGTTGAGCATTTCTTCATAGGCTTCTTAGCTGCTCTTACTTCTTCCTCTGTAAAATATCTATTCATTTCAGATGCTCATTTTTGAAGTTGGTCATTAAATTTGGGTGGGCTGATTTTTTTGAGCTCTTTATATATTCTAGATAGTATCCCTTTTTCTGAGGAACAGCTGGTAAAGATCTTTTCCCAAATTGTTGGTTTCCTTTGCTGTGCAGAAGCTTTTTAAAAGAATGAGGTTCCATTTGTTGATTTTCTCAGCCAACTCCTGTGCTATAGAGGTTTTGTTCATGAAGTCTTTCCCTAAGCCAATGTCTTTGAGAGTTTTACCTAATCTGTTTTGCAACAGGTTTAAAGTGTCTGTTTTAATATTTAAGTCTGTTATCCACTTTGATTTTAGCTTGGTACATGGTGAAAGAGTTAGATCTAGTCTTAGTCTTTGGCAAGTTAAAGCCAGTTCTTCCAGCACCATTTGTTAAAGAGGCTATCTTTCCACCACTGCATATTTTGGCTCCTTTGTCAATGATGGGGTGGCTGAGTGTATCTGGAGTAGTTTTTGGATCTTATACTCCACTCAGTTGATCCTCAGTTCTGTTATCTTGCCAGTATCCATTTTTATCACAGTGGCTTTATAGTATAGTTTCAGGTTCAGAGTTGTAATACCCCTCACCATGTCCCTGTTGCATAGAATTGCTTTGGCTATTCTAGGTCTTTTGTGGTTCCAGAGGAAAGTTATGATTTTTTTCCTCTAGATCTGTGAAATATGCTGTTGGGATTTCAACTGGAATTGTATTGAATGTGTAGAGTAGTTTTGGGAGTGGAGCCATTTTGACAACATTGGTTCTTCCTACCCAGGAGCAAGGAATGTCTTTCCATTTTTGGATATCATCTTCTATCTCCTTTTTCAGAGGGCTATAGTGTTCAGAATAGAGGTCTTTCACCTCCTTTGTTAGATTGATTCCTAGACATTTGATTTTTTTGGATGCTATTGTAAAAGAGACTGACTCTCCAATTTCTATCTCAGTGGGTCTACTGTTTGTGTATACCAAGGCTATTGATTTTTGAACTTTGACCTTGGAACCAGCTATGCAGCTAAAAAGGGCGATTAGGTCCAGCAGTTTTTTAACTGAGTTTTTAGGATCCTCTAGATCCTCTCCTCAGCAAATAATGACAATTTAATTTCTTCTTTTTCAATCTTTATTCCTTTCATTTCTCTCTCTTGCCTAATTGTTATGGCTAAAATATCCAGAATAATATTGAACAGAAGTGGTGAAAGAGGACATGCTTGTCTTGATCCTGATGTTAGTGTGAAAGGTTTCGGTTTTTGACCATTTAGTATGACACTGCCTGATAGTTTCTCACAGATAGCTTTTATTAGTTTGAGATACAGACCAACTATTGTGATCTTTTGTAGGGTTTTGAACATAAATGGGTGTTGTATTTTGTCAAACACTTTTTCTGCATCAATTCAGATGACCATATGATTTTTATCCTTAAGCCTGTTAATATGGTGTATAACATTGATTGATTTACATATGTTGAACCATCCTTGCATCAGTGGGATGAATCCAACTTGGTCAGGGTGTATAATCTTTTTGATAATTCTCTGTATTCTGTTTGCCAGTACTTTCCAGAGGATTTTTGCATCCATATTCATTAGAGATATTGGCCTGTAGATCGCTTTTTTGGTTGGGTCTTTCTCTGCTTTTGGAATCAGGGTAATGGTTGCTTCCAGGAATGAGTTTGGGAGTACTGCTTCTATTTCAATTTCACCGAAGAGTTTCAGAAGTGGAGGAACTAACTCTTCTTTAAATGTTTTATAGAATTCAGCAGTAAAACTGTCATGTCCAGGGCTTTGCTTTGTTGGCAAGTTTTTAATTACATTTTCTATTTCACAGATTGTTATTTGGATATTTAAGATATCTATATCTTCTTTATTTAGCTTTCGGAGTTCATATGTGTCTAGAAATCTATCCATTTCTTCTACATTTTCCATTTTATTGAAGTATAAATTTTCACAGACGATGTTGATTATCCTCTAGATTTCCTCTGGATCGGTAGTAATTTCTCCATTCTCATTCCTAATAGCATAGATGTAAGCCTTTTCCTTCCTTTTTTAAATGAGGTTAGCTAAGGGTCTACCAATTTTGTTTATCCTCTCAAAAAACCAACTTTTGGATTCATTGATTTTTTGAACCACTCTCTTGGTTTCTATTGCATTAATGTCTGCCCTGATTCTTATAATTTCTTAAAAGTGTGGGGTTTGGGTTTGTTTTGCTCCTTTCTTTCTAGTCGCTTGAGATTCAAATTAAATTGTTTATTTCAGCTTGCTCCATTTTCTGGATGTAAGATTTCACTGCTATGAATTTTCCTGGTAGAACTGCTTTCACTGTGTCCCATAAATTTTTATGTGTTGTACCGGGGTTGTCATATAGTTGTAAGAACTGCTCAGTTTCTTCTGTAATTTCTTCTGTGACCCATTGGTTGGTCAGCAGAGTGTTGTTCAGTTTCCATGTGTTTGTGAAGATTGTGGGCTTTGCTTTGCTATCCAGCTCCAATTTCAAGTCACTATGGTCCGACAGTATACAAGGGATAACTTCAATCAATTTACATTTGCTTAAACCTGTTCTATGAATGAGCACATGGTCTATTTTGGAGAATGATCCATGAGCAGCTGAGAAGAATGTAAATTCTGACTTTGTGGGGTGAAATATTCTGTAGGCATCTATTAAGTCCATTTGCTGAAGAGTCTGGTTGCACTCAAGGATTTCCTTAGTGACTTTTTGTCTAGTCGATCTGTCTCTTTGTAATACTGGGGTATGGAGGTACCCTACTATTACTGTATTGGAGTTTATCTGGTTTTTCAAATCTGTTAATGTTTGTTTTATATAGTTGGGTGCATTAGAATTTGGAGCATAGATATTTAAGATTATGATTTCTGTCTCTTGGATTTTTCCCTGAACTAAAAGATAGTGTCCATCTTGATCTCTCTTTATGAGTTTTGACTTTTCGTCTATTCTGTCTGCTAATAAAATCGCCACTCCTGCATTCTTGCTGTTTCCTGTCACATGGAGTAGTGTTTTCCATCCCTTTACTTTCATTCCATGGGTTTTTTTCTGAATTAGGTGTGTTTCTTGTATACAGCAGATTGTAAGATCTTGTTTTTTGATCCACTCTACCAGTCTGCATCTCTTAATTGGCGCGTTGAGTCCATTGACATTAATGGTTATGGCTGATATAGGTAAAATGAGTGCTGCCGTGTTTTCCTGTTCTTGGCTGTCTTATTCTACTTCTGCCCTTTCCCCATCAGATTCTTGCTTGGTCCCACTGGTTGACTCAGTTAGGTCTCATGGATTTGTAACTTTCCTTATTTTTCTCCCAGATATTCTTTAAAATGTTTTAGAGCACAGCTTTTATATTTGTGAAATTTTTCAGGTGTTCTTTGTCATGAAAGTATCTTATTTCCCAACCATTTTGAAGAACAGTTTTGCCAAATACATTAGTCTGGGTTGGAAGTTGTTTTCCTTTAGGGCTTGGAAAACCACTTCAGGCTCTTCTTGCACTGAGTGTTTGAGTTGAGAAGTGCGCTCTGATCCTGACGGGCTTCCCTTGGAATGTAACTGTTTTCGTTTCTCTGGCTGCTTTCAGTATTTCATTCTTTTTTTGAATATCTGGGACTTTTATGATGATATGCCTAGGTGTAGTATTCTTCATGTCATGGGCATGTGGCTTTCTGTATGCTTCATATATTTGTATGTCCAATTCTTTACCTTTTCCTGTCAAGTTTTCTACCATTATCTGTGTAAATAGGTTTTTGATGGCTTTAGCATTGTCTCCTGCTTCCTCAGTGACTCCAATCAATCTTATGTTATTCTTCTTTGAATCATCTAGGAGCTGTTGGATTGACTTTTCATTATCGCTTTCTTTTTTTCCATAGATTATGCCTTTCCAGTTCATTGGTTGAGATCCTGTCTTCTAGGTCTGAAATTTTGTCTTCTGCCAAATTCATTCTATTGTGCAAACTTTCATTTTCTTTCTTGATATCCTGGACTTCTGCTTGTAGGGGTTGAAAAGGTTCCATTGCTTTTGCTATCTTGGATTCTATCAGCTCCATGATTTCCTCTTTAGCTTTATTAATCATCATGTTGACAGTGTCCAATATCTCTGCTTTCATCTCAGAGATCTGTTCTGGTTTCCATTTTACTAGATCAGTTTTGGTTACCATTTCTGAGGGCCCTGGAGACTGGGCTTCAAACTTCTGTATTTCCCTTCCCCCTGTGTTACCTGGAGGTGAGAATCTTTGTATCAGAGACTTTGAGTGTTTCCTCATCTCTTAGTTTTTGTCCGTGCTGTTGTTCCTGGCTTTCTACCTGCCCTGTTTTCTGGCGCTGTTTGTTGCAAGTCACTTTCCTCCTAATAGTTAGGAACCTTAAAATAGCAGTGTTTCCTGGGTTGTTCTTTTCCGTCTGTATTGGAACCTAAAGAAAAACCCCTAGTTCTGGCACATCATATGAGGCACTCAATCTATACAGTCAGAACAACTTCTCCCATCTGCTTTAGAGGCAGGAAAGTTCTGGCTCCTGCACTGCTACAATGGTGCGGCCCAAGATTTGAATGGGCCCTCTTGCTCACCAGTACAGAGTCTCTGGGCTCACTTGTGCAGTCTGCCTGGAGATCAGTAGGCTGTAGGCCCTGTTCAGCTGCAATGGTAGGGGCTGATGTTCCAACAGGCTCACCTACTCACCAATACAAGGTAACTGGATGTGCTTCCTCAGTTGCTATGGAGAAAGTCAGACTCTGACCTGCTAACCTCAGTCCCTGGGCGCTCTTCCTGCGTGGGCCTGGAGGCCAGTAAGCTCCAACCCTGGCGCAGATTTGGTAGCACAGTCACTGTTTCCCAAGCCGCCCGCTGCTTACCTGTTTACCTGGGGGCTCTCCTGGTGTGGGCCTGGAGGCCAGTAAGCTCCAACCCCAATGCAAATCAGTGTTGCAGTCGCCATTTTCTGACGCTCCAGGTGCCTGTTTTTAAACTGGATCTTTAAATTTGGGTGGGCTAATTTTTCAAAACTCTTTATGTATTCTAGATAATAGCCCCTTATCAGAGGAACAACTGGTAAAGATTTTATACTGTAGGACCACAGTTCCTTGAAATTGGAGCTGAATAGCAGAAGAAAGTCCAAAACTCTCACAAACACTTGGAAACTGAACAACACTGCTGACCTACCAAAGAGTCACAGAAGAAATTGATCAGTTCTTACAACTAAATAACACCAAGAAAACATATAGAAATTTAGGGGACACAATGAAATCAGTTCTATGAGGAAAATTCATAGCAATGAAGGCCTACATCCAGAAAATGGAGCAAGCTCAAATAAACAGTTGAATGCTCAACCTCAAGTGACTAGAAAGAAAGGAGTAAAACAAACCCAAAGCTTACACTAGGGAAGAAATTGTAAAAAACAGGGAAGAGAGAAGAGCGCCCAGGGACTGAGTTTAGCAGCGGGCAGATCCGGAAATGGTGACCGTGCCACCGAAGCTGGGCCCAGATTGGAGCTTACTGGCCTCCAGGCCCACACCGGAAGAACGCCCAGGGACTGAGTTTAGCAGCAGGTGTCTCGGGAAGCGGTGACTGCGGCACTTAGTCTGCGTCACTGAATCTCAGCCAGGTTTGGAGTTTACTTGTCTCCAGGCTCACACCAGAAGAGTGCCGAGGGACTGAGTTTAGCAGCGGGTGGCTCGGGAAACAGCGACTGCGGCACCGAGTCTGCATCACTGAATCTGCGCCGGGGTTAGAGCTTACTAGCCTCCACGCCTATGCCGGAAGAGCACCAAGGGATTGAGGTTAGCAGGTCAGAGTCTGATTTTCTCCACAATAACTGCAGAAGCATATCCAGTCAGCTTGTATTGGTGAGTAGGTGGGGCTGTTGTTACTAACATTGCAACTGCACAGGGCCTACAGTCTACTGGCCTCCAGGCTGACTGCACAAGTGAGCCCAGAGACTTTGTATTGCTGAGCAGTTTGGCCCATTGCAACCTTAAACAGTGCCATTGTAGCAGTTCAGGAGCCACAGTCTCCTTGCCTCTAAAGCAAACAGGAGAATGTGTTCTGACTGTATTGATTGAGTGCCTCATATGGTGTGCTAGAACTAGGGGTTTTTCTTTAGGTCCCAATAGAGACTGCAAAGAGCAATCCAGGAAACACTGCTATTATCAGGTTCCTAACTATTAAGAGGAAAGTGACTTGCAACAAACAGCGCCAGAAAACAGGAGAGATCAGAGATGAGGAAACACTTCAAAACTCAGACACAAAGATCCTCACCTCCAAGTAACACAGGGGGAAGAGAAATAGAGAAGTGTGAAGCCCAGTCTCCAGGGTCCTCGGAAATGGTAACCAAAGTAGATCTAGTCAAATGGAAATCAGAACTGATCTCTGAGATGAAAGAAGAGATATTGGACACTGTCAATATGATGATTCATAAAGCCAAGGAGGAAATCATGGAGTTGATATAATGCAAGATAGCAAATGCAATGGAACCTTTTCAACACCTACAAGCAGAGGTCCAGGAAATTAAGAAAGAAAATGAAAGCTTGTGCAATAGAATAAATTTGGCAGAAGACCGAATTTCAGACCTAGAAGACAGGATCTCAACCAATGAACTGGAAAGGCATAATCTATGGAAAAAAGCAAGCGATAATGAAAAGTCAATCCAACAGCTCCTAGATGATTCAAAGAAGAATAACATGAGATTGTTTGGAGTCACTGAGGAATCAGGAGACAATGCTAAAGACATCAAAAAGCTATTCATAGAGAAAATGGCTGAAAACTTCACAGAAAAATTGTAAAGAATTGGACATACAAACACATGAAGCATACAGAACGCAACATACCCATGACTTGAAAAAATCTAAACCTAGGCATATCATCATAAAAGTCCGAGATATCCAAAAAAAAAAAAGAATGAAATACTGAAAGCAGCCAGA
>PVIR01030536.1:0-18874 GCA_004026965.1 Petromus typicus | reverse complement strand
AGTACTTACACATACAAAAAATATTTTATAAGAATATTTGAGCATTTCTACATATTTTGTCCTTAGTGAACCCATTCCCTGAAATATAGAAAATAATAATTTTAATAAAATAAAATAAAAGCAAATATCTATTCCTGAGTTTTAGATTTGTTCTATTGTGACTCAGAGTTGGTGGGGTTGAGGCAAAGCATCACAGTCTAATACTCCAGTTAAGACTTAGCTCACCAAGTTGAATTCATCCCAGGAATGTAAGGATGGTTCAACATACGTAAATCAATAAATGTTATACACTATATTAACAGGCTCAAGGACGAAAACCATATGATCATCTCAATTGATGCAGAAAAAGTGTTTGACAAAATACATCAGCCATTAATGTTCAGAACCCTACAGAATATTGGAATAGATGGTCTGTATCTCAAACTAATAAAAGCTATCTATGAGAAACCATCAGCCAGTATCATACTAAATGGTCAAAAATTGAAAGCTTTCACATTAAGATCAGGAACAAGACAAGGATGTCCTCTCTCACCACTTCTGTTCAATATAGTGCTGAAATATTAGCCATAGCAATTAGGCAAAAGAAATAAATAAAAGGGATAAAGATAGGAAAAGAAGAAGTTAAATTGTTATTATTTGCTGATGACATGATACTCTGTCTAGAGGATTTTAAAAACTGCTGGACCTAATCGTCAAATTTAGCCTTGTAGCTGGTTACAAGATCAACATTCAAAAGTCAATAGCCTTTGTATACACAAACAGTAGACCCACTGAGATAGTAATTGGATAGTAAGTCACTTTCACAATAGCACCCACCAAAAAAAAAAAAAAATCTAGGAATTAATCTAACAGAGGAGGTGAAAGGCTTCTACTCTGAAAACTATAGCACTCTGAAAAAGGAGGTAGAAGATGATATCAAAAAATGGAAAGACATACTTTGCTCCTGGGTAGGAAGAACCAATATTGTCAAAATGCTATACCCAAAACACTGTACAGATTCAACACAATCCCAGTTGAAATCCCAACAGCATATTTCACAGATCTAGAGAAAAAATCCAAGTTTTCATCTGAAACCACAGAAAACCTAGAATAGTCAAAGCAATTCTAAGCAATGGGGACATGGTATGTGTGTGGGGGGTTACAACTCTGAACCTGAAACTACTATAAAGCCTCCGTGATAAAAACTGCATGGTACTGGCAAGTAACAGACCTCCATCAATGAAGTCGACTAGAAAATCAAGAACTACTCCAGATACACTGAGCCACCTCCCCTTTGACAAAGGAGCCAAAAATCCTGAATGGAGGAAAGATAGCCTCTTTAACAAATGGTGCTGGAAAAACTGGGGTTTAACTTGCCAAAGACTAAAACTAGACCTAACTCTTTCACCTTGTACCAAGATAAAATCAAAGTGGATAAGAGACCTAAATATAAAACAGACATTCTAAACCTGTTGCAAAACAGGTTAGGTAAAATTATTATAGACATTGGCTTAGGGAAAGACTTCTTGAAGAAAAGCTCTATAGCACAGGAATTGGCAGAAGAAATCAGCAAATGGGACCTCATTCTTTTAAAAAGCTTCTGCACTGCAAAGGAAACCATCAACAGAGTGAAAAGGCAACCAACAATGTGGGGAAAAAATCTTTACCAGCCATTCCTCAGACAAAGGGTTAGTATCTAGAATATATGAAGAGCTCAAGAAAATCAGCCCACCCAAATTTAAAGACCCAATTCAAAAATGGGCATTTGAAATGAACAGATACTTTTCAGAGGAAGATTTAAGAGCAGCTAAGAAGCATATGAAGAAATGCTCAACATCATTCCTCAAAAAACTACAATTAAAGGTCTCATTTGTTACTGCTATTTCCCTGCTGGCTGTATTCATGAAAGAATTAAAAGCATTATACCATAGTGAGATATGTGGATCCATGTACACAGCAGTTAGTTTTTCATAGCTGAATTTTGAAAACAACCCTAACGTCCATCAATCACATGTAAAAAAAGATGTTTTTAAATATAAAATGGAGTATAGCCGTAAAAATGATAAACTAGAGATGTTTATACCTAAATGGATGCACCTTCAGGACACACTCCTCAGTGAAATAAAAAAGGACACAAGTGTGTAAATTCCATGCCATTTCTCCAGTGTGAGAAACTGAATGTGAGATAAGAAGAAAATATTCCAAAGGAAAAGGTAACTGGATGGGTGTACAGGAAAGCAAGGAAGGGAAAGAAAAAAAATGGTGGTTAAAAAAAAAAAAAACAGACACAAAGCTTAACTATATAGGGGTTTGGGAGTTTGAGGGGAGTACAGGGGAATGGAGAAAATGAGAATATAGACATATCATTCTCACTTAGGAACGTGATCATAATATATTCCTAAAATGTACCAACAAATTCCATTTATTAAAAAATGATAATGATTGAAAATATCTGTCACAATTTAAATCACAAATATATAAAAGTTCAATTTCACTGATGTTCTTTAGTTTTCTAGTTTTCCTAACAATATACTTTTTCTTTTCACAATGTGCTATTTTGTGTTTGTGCTGCACCAATATATTTTAATTAATTTCACTAAGAATGAATAAATACAGTTTACGGCAAGGACTGTTTTTTGTTTATTGTGCTGCCATTTTTCTGTTGAAAAGTTATAAACATAAAAATATGTAAAGTATTGCAACTGTGTAAAATATAATTGTAATTATAGTACTTCTAATAAAGAAATCACAAATGTAAATAATTTCCATTTTATTTCTCTAACTGATTAAGGATTAAATGCAACATGAACTTTTGGCTTTGCAAGCCAAACAGGAATTTCTGTGTGGTTCATCAGAAATAGTCCATATTTATTTCTTTCAATGGTTTAAGTAAGGTTTTTCCTCTCTACTGCTTCTTCAGAATAAGGAAGTAAATACCACCTGGGAATTAAGCTCAGTTTTGAGTGCCTCGCATGAATAACAACATAATTCTAGTTGTCAAGGGGCTTTGATTAATGTGCTGGAGAAAATCACTTAGGGTTCACACTTTCAAGTTTCAGACATCGTTTAACTGGTGCACAGGATATCATAACTCTTACGCTCATGATTTTACGTCCTGAGAAGATGCTTTATGCATCTCTTGGTGATTCTGTGCAGAGAACCTGATAAAACACTTGCAAGTCACCTTCTAGTTTAACTCTTTGCATTACCTGTATGAGAAAATTAAAACATGTGAAGACATTAGGATTCAATTCACAGAAATGAGAACAAATTTTCTATTAAATCAATGTTAATCAGAAAATCATAACATGAGTCCCTATTATGGAAACATTACTGTTAATAGATCATGATTATTTATGATAAAATTGTATATTAATCCTTGGATATTCCATTCTAGCAAAATTACATTCTTGTTTTTTGTCTATCACTTTACTTTTTTAGCACACAATTCAAAAAATGTATAATGGCCACAAAATCAATTTAGAAGATAATCGTAATGATATTGATTACTGAAATTTGACTACATGCAGAAAAGTAGACCATCTGCACACAATGATCCTTGTTGAAATACATGGTTACAAGTTAGAAGTTTTTGCAGTTTCCTATAAATGAGAAACAAGTAAATATAGAGGGGTTTACATTTACTTGTTAATAGTGTAAATCATTATTCTACATAGATTTGGACAATTACCTGAGTTTTAAAATAATTTTAAATAGTACTGGGCTAGTGGCCGCAGGACTGTAAACCCTACCATTTGAAAGGGAAGTCAGGAGTTGAGGCTAGTTGGGACAAGACAGTGAGACTTTGTCTCAGGAAGAAAAAAAATCTTAGATATTTATTTTAAAACGTTAGAATCAAAAACTGTTTTCTGTATCTATACTTTTAGCAATTTAAGAATATTTTGAAACATGAATATAGAAAAGATATTTTATTAGGGATTTCATTATGTGGTTACAGTAATCTTGATAACAGACCTAAAATAAAGTTTAAGCACTAATATTTTTCTTTGGTCTTGACATCATGCTACCAGGTTCTGGGAGCCCTCCACTTTTAGTGCAGGGCACATCATATACACTTCAATCTGAAATGCAGATTGCAACAGGAATAGATTTTTATTTGCTCTCTTTCAGATCTACAGAAACTTTAGCTTGAATAACTTGAAATTTTCATAGTTCTATGACATTAATTTTCTTAGGTAAAAAAATGCAGAACTGCATACAAACAACAAAACATAATATAGGAAATAAATTGAGATCTTTGGTATCCTCATTATTCTGTATTGCTGATGCTGTCACAGGACAACGCCTCCCTGAACAATGTCCTACAGAGTTTAAGATGAAAAATTGAGATTATTATGGCATATGGTACAATTTATGCATATGACTAATTTTCAAATATCACCACATTTTTCATTAATTGTAAAGAAAATGAACTGAAAACATCTGAAAGAATGAAATCTTAACAAACTGCAAAGCAGGGACTTTGTCAGTAAATGCCTAAGATGGTACTACATCTACAAGTGACTTCATATTGTGATTCATTTATCACTTACAATATCAAACAATAATTTGCCTCCTGGCATTTAAAATATTACATAGGCTCTTATACTGCATCTACCACCAGTGAACTTTGGGTCTTGGGAAGTAAACTTCAGCATAAAGCATGAGTAAGAGCTATGTCCATATCATCAGTTATTCACATTTAAAATCGATGCACATAAACATCTATCATTTCCTCTGATTCAGTAACATTTTAATTTGTATGATCTAGATATTAATATAAATACATTCATTCAATCGTAGGCAAAACAGCAAGAAAAACATTTAAAAGAGATTTGCTAATGTGTTCCAGTCATGAATGTGCATTTGATATTCACAGAAAATTTTATCTTAAGGCCATGATCTAGGCCTCTCCTGACCGGGTGTTTCACACTTACAGCCCAAGTCAACAGCTGTTCTCCTTTTAAGCCCCATGATAATCCCCTCAGGGCTGTCAAGCTCTGTGATTATGGAGCAAAACAGAGAGATAGTATCTCTCTTCTAAAATATTTTTTCTAAGTATATTCTTCACTCTAACTTTCACAATAACTTTCTAAAATAAAATTGTATGTGGACATTAAGAAAAAATTTGTGCAAATACTTTACTGATCTCTAGAGTTAGTACCATAAAGTGGAAATGTGAAGGATTTTATGCAGAACAAGAACTAATTGTAGATTGGTGGTAAATTGTAGAATTACTACATCTTCTTGGACTTTAATATTCCCAAAAATAAAATTAAAAATGTTTATTTCAGTGAAAATATATTTAGATAAGTTACATAATCCATTGAATATTTATGTTTTATTATTCTCCTTTTTCCTTTGATTTCAGTTCTGCTATGTCCCAGGTGGACATTCTTTGCAAATTCTTTTTTACTGTGCAAGAACAAGAAGGCAAATCTCACAAAGTTATCATAGCAGATTAAACAATGTATATACATGGTATTTTTAGAGTAGTAACACACTTGAAAATATCACTCACGATCTCAATTTTCCTTCTTTTTAGTATCATATATATTAGTTATATAATTGGATCAATATGTATTTATATATTACATATTTTTGGTTGAAAAAATTCTCAGAAGAATCCAAAACACATCCCATTTTAAAAACTAAATAGTTTCATTAAAATAAAAACTTTAAATGGTGATGATTTTTATTTGCTCATATATTTTTGAGTGATATTGCATATCCGAATGCTATATATTTTCTTAAGCATTTCACAGGCAAAATGCATATTTCCAAAAAGTTCTTGACATGTTATTATGTAGTAGACTTTTTAAATATGCATTACATACTTCTTCTTCTTCTTCTTCTTTTTTTTTTTTTTAAGGTTTTTGAGATAGGGTCTCACTTTTTGGTTCAGGCTGACCCTGAGCTCAGCCTCAAATTCACATCACAGCAATCCTCCTGCCTCTGCCTCCCGAGTGCTGGGATTACAGACGTGAGCCACCACGCCCGGCACTGTGGTATGTTGTACTGACTGCTGCTGGGTTGAGTCTCCACACCCAGTATTGCTATGTGGTTACCGGGGATCGAATCTAGGGCCCTTGTGCCTGCAAGAAAGGCGCCGGAACCACTGAGCTATATCCCTGGCCCGCATTACATACTTCTTATTTTTTAAATTAATGTTCTGGATCAAAATAATTTTGACTGCATAACATATTAAGTATATTTCACGAGAGGAAGTTCATTAAGTTTTATCAGGTAGGATATATATATATATATATTCTTAGTGAAAGGCCTGTGTTAATTAATTTTCAACTTCAGGTTATTTTATACAAAAGAAAAATATAAAGTCCTGTTCCTACCGTACTAAAAGTCAAAAGCATCGATCTGAAAAGTGAACATAATCACGGTCTCCTCAAACAACTGGATGTTTGTCCAATTTGTATTTAAAGATACATATTATCATCACAAAATTTTTATATTTCATATGGGAAATGAAAAGGTAATTTTTCTAAAAATATTTTTGAATTAATGTGTTTGTAAAAATTAAGAAAGTAAAAAGGACAGTCAAAACATTAGGTTTATTTCATGACACATTTTAATTATTTAGTAAATAACTATCCTTGAATTATGAGTGGATGCACATATATCCAAATAAAGATGATTGTCTATATTTGAAGACAGATTATTATATTTTATATACACTTTAAAACACCTACGTGATTAATATTAATTTGATATTCTTAGAGCATGATTTGTCAAAAAGAAAAAATGATTTCAAAGAAATGTTAAGAACAAAGAGTTAAGGGCATGAGTTTGACCATCCCTTGTCCTTTAAAGACAGAATATACTTGCCAGATAATTTTATTTAGGTAGCACCTGTCTAGATATGAAATACATGAAGAATTACCTTGGACGTGAGTTCTCTGACCTTTGTCTCATTATGCTGTGTTTGAGTTGTCCTTTAATCCCATTTGAATCTCAGAGTATTATTCCCCAAATTAATATTTTTACCTTACCAGCATTTCAATTTCCACGGGAAAGATATAATTTTCTAAAGTTTCCATTCCTTCCATGGTTGTTACTTAACAAATGTAAGTCTGAAATTTACAGTGCAACTCCCCAGGGCATAGTCCCTGCTACTACGACCCTGTCTATAATACCATGCACTGAACTGATTGACTTACCAATGACCTAATGTAGAGAATTATTCATTTCTTCTATTTCTAGTTTATACTGTTCTGATTAACATCAGGTTCTGTTTATTCATTTTTCTCCACCTGAAGAATATTTAAGATACTTTAGTGAAAAGCCATCATACATGCACAAGTGACTTTTACATTTCTATTGGTTTTTGCACTGTCTTAATCAATTACTCAATATGTAACTGCTTTAATCACTCTGCACTGCTATTAATAGCATCATTTGAATGCTTATTAATCTCAGTCTGTTAATCACATTTCCAAGGTAGACATTCTAATGGGTTATTGAAATGAGAAATTGTTCTCTTCATTGTTCTATTTCTACTTTATATGTCTTAAAGAATACTTTAAACTTAGAAGAGTATTCAATAAGAAAATAAGAATTGGACCCAGCAAAGCATCTCTCCCACAATGTGATCTATTTCTTCTGTGTCACTTAATCCTATTTTCTTCTCTGCTGTTAGTTTCCTCATAATTCTCAGGCAACTTCCATAAGTTTTAATTCCTCTCTAGACTGTTATTTTCAAGACTACAGAAATGTGAAGTGGAGAAATTCAGTTGCTGACACTGCTCTGCCATCTGGATATTGGTCTCCATGTGTTTTTTTATTGAGATATTACTTTAAATAAATACTTAATACAGATTTAGATAATTAATGGAGATAAAAATATCCTATAATAGGGGCCTGGGATTTGGCTCAGTGGTTCTGGTGTCTGTCTGGAAAGCACAAGGACCCGGGTTCGATCCCCTGGTAACCACATACCATACTGGGAGTGGAGACTCACTCCAGCAGCAATCAGTACCACATACCACAGTGCCAGGCGTGGCGGGCGGCTCATGCCTGTAATCCCAGCACTCGGGAGGCAGAGGCAGGAGGACTGCTGTGATGTTAGTTTGAGGCTGAGCTCAGGGCCAGCCTGAACTACAAAACGAGCTAACACTCCCTGTCTTCTTTGACAGAGCTCAACACCACAGACTACTGTGTAGAGTAGTTCTTCAAAAACCTAAGACATAAAATATCTAAAGATATCTAAGCAGCTTTATGTCTACTTTTAACCTCTCTGGGAGTTAGATTAAAACATTTGCTTAATTGATTGTTCCTTTTATATCTATAACTTTTTGTCATTTTCACCCATAGGAATGAATTATCTTCTATTTTATGATTAGGTAAAGATGTCCTTAGGTTAAACCCTGTGATCAAGCCCTGCAGGATGAGGGCCCTTGTGATAAGGATTTACTTTCCATAAAATATTTTCATTGAACTCTTTTTTATTTATTTTATAGTAAAAATGCAGCTAATTAAAATATATTATTAGTCATCATCAAAAAAGCAGATTTAATTTATTTTAGGATCATTAATGAAAACAATTTTGATTTTAATATTAAGTTTATAAGCATTACATGTATGAACTGCAAGATATTTCTGCTCTTCCAAAAATATAGTGAAAGCAGAATTCTCACATAGCACAAAGCTTTTAAAACTATTGTATTATATCTTAAGAAAAATTTGTCCAGAGTGCTTTCAAAGGGGAGAAAGATAGGCTATAGCAATGAAAGATCTCAGTCAGTGGCAGGTAAGCAGTAACCAAAGTCAGATTTCTTTAATATCGGGTCCTGAGTGTATCTTTGATAGGATTTAGAGGAGTGATTATTTTAGGGAAAGATTTCAAAAATTTGACTAAATTCATGAAGTAATTGCAAGAAAAATGTATTCTGAATCATTCCATAAGTAGCTTGACTTTGTCAATTCTTTGCCAAGTGGTAAGCCAATGAAACACATATGGAATGCACATATTTTGTATTCTGTTTTTAAAAGATAGTCAAGCATTTGTTTACAACAAGATTAGCATGGTAAGAAGAACAATACCTACTAACTGTATGTCAAATGATAGGTCCTATTTTATATTTGATATGTACTAATGATTCTAGTTTTAATTTTGACTTTTGGGTAAGATCATTTTCAAGAATTATTTCTGTCATATGTCTTCAGTGACTAACCACAACTTTTCTATATCTTAATACAAATATCTATAGAGTTCTCCAGAAAGTCAGCAAATGAAATATATACAGATACTATTTTGATATCTGAATAATTTATACCTTCTATGTACGAAGGATCTATTAGGAAAAAAATATGCCATTTTAGATATATCAGATATTAGCTGATTTTGTCAACTACTGAATAAGATAATAGCTTCTGTTTTATTTAATAAAAAAGAGCAGGAGTAAAACATAAGCAGAAAGTCTTCTTTGATTATAAAATGTGTCTATTTTTACAGAATATACTACATATAAGGTGATTCTCTTCATAGTGAATTTGAATTTTAACAGGAAGGGTATATGTCATACATATCATGGAAGAGCTTCAATGTGGTGATTTTGAAGTGATTTTTCCTGAAAATAATTTAAGAAGTAATGAGTATATAAATGCATTCTACTTCCTACAATAGAGAAATAATAAGTGCATATTATCTATAATTTTTCAAAATGATGTGTGTATTTTATATTCACATTTTGTCACTAGATGGCATACTATATATAAAAATAACTACCTAAACTGATAATATTAATGCCACATAAGCAGAAGTGTGCACACTGTCAGATGATACAATCAAATTCAAGTAAGCATAACCATGAACCAAATGGAAATGATTCTGTTGTGGTTAATTCCACAGTCCCTTCTATCATCACATTTTAATGATGACAAAATGAAAATTATCAACAATTTCTGTTTTTAACATTAATATCTTTTACAGATACCATCAGATTATAGAATGAATTCAGAATATCATTTTATTTAAATATTGAATGAGAGTAATTTGCTCTAACAAAAAAGATATCGATTTAAAAAGAAAAATGTATTATAACATTTTAAAAAATATTCAAGATATTTCTTTCATACATGTTGCTTGGAATTTGCTTTTAAAAAATTATTTCTGTCTGCCTCAAACAACCTACACTGAATTTGCTGTTCATTTTATGAATGAGGGAGTTTCAGGCTATTATTTCGATTAGTATTTGTTACATATAAACTGCCCCATTTCTAATTCTCAAATAACAAGTATGGTTTTCCACTGAAATTTTTCACTTTACTCTGCACTCAGTGGGAAAGGTGTGTCTCTGTCTTGTGTAGGTTCCCTTGCCAAGGACTAGTATCTGGCTCTCTAGGATGATAGCTTTCTCGGTTGGCTGTGGCATGAAAGTTCTGCTAGTGCTTTTTGTTTTGAAGCTGAGTTCTCATCCACATGGCAGCTTGGGATTTCTTTTTCTTTTCTTTTCTTTTCTTTTCTTTTCTTTTTTTTTTCTTAATGTCATGGATGTTTATATTTCCAAGGATAAAATACAGACAAAACTTGAAGAGTTGAATAAAAAAAAGTCTAAAACAAATAGAATCATTTCCATTGTTTACTGAACAATCACAGAACTAATTATTTTCAAAGGAAATTTAGAAATACACTAAGTATTTCTGAAAAGGGGGAATACAAATTTTTAATTCTCTTTAATATAGGGTACTGTTTCAAGTATCAATATTTACATAATGCTAACATGGAAAATATCTTTTCTTCCTATAAGACCACCCGAGAAGTTATCTCATTAGTTATAACATCCACAATACAGTATATTATCAACTAGATGTATAGATCCAGAAATGGAAGTTGTTTTTCAAGTATAATAATAATAATGTCAGAAAAAGAATCAAATGTAAAGAAAACACTGCACTTATACACTCAAAATGACAGCAATAAGAAGAAAATAGTTTCATCAAAACCGCAGGAGACTCACTGAATTAATTGGTTACTAGCAATTCTGAAGTCCACATGGGTACACATTACTAAATGTTTAATACTTGGTTCTATTCCCTTTCAATTTTCTGCAGCAATTGGTTTTATCACCTGAGCCCTTGATTTTCAATAGCTTTCTCAGTTAGGGTTATACTCATAGAAATGAAAGGGACCAGAGGCCATTATTTATTTTGAACTTCTCTCTGTCCCTTTCAGTCCAAGAAGAATGATCTTTTGAAAACTGTGAGTTCCTGCATGCAATTTATTTCACTTCAGTGAAACCAAAGCCAAAACCACATTTCTTTGGGAGGCAGGACTTCATGTATTTTAGGTCACATTTGGGGCTGCTCTTGGACAATACTTTTATGATGTTTTGAAACCTTTTTTCTGGCTGCCTGCATTTATGAAGTACATTCTTAAATCTTTCCAAGGTCTTCGGAAAGAGTTTTACAAGGTATGCCGTTAATATATTTGTCTCAGAAGGAACTTTTTATGGAATTTAAAGTAATACTGGCCTTGATCTTTTCTCCTGAAAAAATTATTGTAAGAACCTATTGTTTAGAGACCCAAAATGATACATTTATTTTCCAACATTCAACCATTCTTGCATGACTTCTTTAAATATACCTAAAAACTGAAGAATTAATGTCATCTGTTCCCTTCATCTTTAAATTGTGTCCAAACTGCAGAAAACTCAGCTGGTGCCTGTAGCATTCTCTCTGAAAATGTCTCAAGTATTATCCAGAGGTTAATTACACTGTGTGATCTGTGTCAAAAAAATATCAAGGTACAGTACTGCCAGTCCTACCAAGCAATCACAAGCTGGCCACTGTTAGAAGTTAGAGACAAAGATGTTTCTATGTGAGAAGGTGGAGAAGCGGCAAACGCATCGTCATTACAGCACTGTTCCCATTGCTATCAACACTGTCTGGGAAATAACCAGGCATAGAGGTGGAAAACTTGTAAAGCCAGTATTCTAGCAGGCTGAGGCCGAACAATTAAAAGTTTTAGCTCAGTCTGGGCAATGTCACATTTCAGGAAGGCCCTGCCCTAGAAACAAATGAAAAACTAGACCCTGGCCACCAGATACAAACCTATATGCTTTTACTTTTGAAATCCTTTCTAACTTTATAAATCTTTGCAATATGCTCTAAAGAGTTGTTGTATAATCCTCACGGCTTTTCTCCCAATGCCATCACCTTTAACTGCCTTTGGATAATTATACAACTAAAAACCGGGCGCCGGCACCTTGGTATTAACTAATCACAAGTATTTTTCAGGTTTCACTAGATTTTCCTAGAACATTTTCTCTGGGCTGGGTTGAAATTCACCATTCTGTGTTCTAGTCGCTTGCCATCTGCCCATTCTCCCCTTATCTACGACAATTTCTTAGTGTTCCCTGGACTTCTATGATTGGCACAATCCTTAGAAGGCAGAGTTTTATAAAAAGTGCCCAGACTAGATTTTCTGAGAAAGTTTTCCTTACTGAATCAGCATTATGAGTTTGTGGGCAGAATATGTGTGCTTCTTATCACAGTGTAACTGGATGCACGATATAACTGTGGATGTGAGAAATGCATGCAGTGTGTGCTGTGAATATTCCTGCATTTTGCTTTAGTGTTTTTTTTTTTTTTTGAAGCAAGTCAATTTGTCATACATTTAGTGTTCAATTCTCAAGAAATGTAAAATGGCTTACAAATTGTTACATAGCAGCTGTATGGAACACGTTACCAGGTGAAGGGCAGTGGTTCTTCAACATCCTTTCTTTAGAATTTAGTATTAACTTTTTCATTCACTTACAAGGTTATTTACTTTAATAATGCTCCCCTTTCATGGAGGTTATTTTGTACATTTGCAATACAGTTTGATGTTTTTGATGGTCTGTTTCTGATCCTGTTATATATAAACTTCATAGTGATATTTTGCAATTTACACAGACCAAGTTTCACTCATTGTTTGGTAAAGTTTCACGAGTTCTGACTGGATCAATTCCATTGTTGTTTGCACAAGGCCTTATTGCTCACTTACTTTAAGCACTTATAAATATACCATTGCAAGAGCATGAGGGGTCTATGTGTGCAAAGATTTGTTTTATTTAATTATTGTTTTAATATTTCAACTAAATTTATATTTTATATTGTCATTTGTATAAATAATGTGAAGCATAATTGCCAATTCATATGGTGAAATTATTTTAGCTTTGTAAACTATTTCCAAGATGTTTCTGCTATTTTGCAATAGCACGGGAGGAAAAATGAGAGTTCCTGTTATTTCATTCAATTTCAATGACTGGATTCATATATTTTTAGAGTTTGTTTTACATTTTAGCCACTAAAATGTATATTTCCTTGCTATATCAACTTGAATTTCTCTACTGAGATCTGATGAACACCTTTTCATATGATTTTTTGCCACTTGTTTATTTGCTGAGACTTTAATTATTTTACTCAGTTATTTATTTTTGACATTTGAAAGTTCTTATTTATATTCTAGTTAGTGGAACATTTTCTAATATGTGATTTATAAATATTATTTTCTCATAGGTAGCCAGAAATTTATCACAACCTTATTGTGATTCTACCAAAAGAAGTAACTTAATTTTAATAAATGTAATTCATCATTTTCTCATTTATAATGCGGTTCTTGATAGTATATATAAAACTCACCACAAATCTCTTTGTTACATAGTTTTTTTCCTACAGTATTTTTCTAGAAATTTTATCATTTTCCTCTTTATATTTAGGTCAATGGTATTATTTTTGTTTAATTTTTACAAATAGGTTATTTTTCTTGCCTCTGAAAAATCATGATTTTTCCAGAGCCATTTGGCCACATAACCTTCCTATAATCTATCCAATCCTTTGCCTTTGGTCTTTGTCTTATATTAGCTGGCTGTTGTCTTTTGTTTTCTGTTCCTTCTTTTTGTTTCTGTGTGATTATGTAGTATTGAGGATCAAATTCAGGGCCTTGCACATGTAAGTAGGATACACTGCACTGCATCATGATTTTAAAATCACCCAAACTCTTCTTCCTTTTCAGTATTGAGTTGGGCGCTGGGTCTTTGAATTTGTATTGTCTTTTTAGATTTAAATTGTTAGTTTTAGATTAAAATTGATTGTTAGATTTAAATTTAAATTGTTAGTAAGTACAAAAATATGTTGGGACTTTACTAAAACATTATTAGATGTATAGAGGAAAATAATAATTGATTTTTAAATATTCTTTTAATTTATATAGGGAAATAGCTCTTTGTTAATGTAGACATTATTTCTTTATCATTATTTTATATTTTTCTATGTATGAATTTCATATTTGTTACAAAGATAATTGAATGGCTCATTATATTAGAATTTATAGTGTTATGTAATATTTTAGTCTACAGTTTTCATTGTTCATTGTCAGTATATAGGAACACATTTGATTTTGTATAACAAATTTTAATCTTATGATGTTGTTATGTTTATCTATCAGTAACATTAAATCTCAACATGAGTCAGGAAAGATATTCCATTTTCCTACATACTCAAATACCCAGATTAGTTGCCTTCCCAGCCCATCAGTCTTCAGCCCAATATAGTTCACATTCTTGCAGTTTATTTGAATAAACAAGCAAGACTTCACAACTTACTGTGGAAAATTGCTAAGGCACAGCCTGCCTGCTACACTCTGCTTCTCAGTTTGACTGTGAGGTGACTTTGTGATGTGTATAGTGAAGTTTCTTCTCTGTGGCTGTAAATGTTCTAAGACTATTGTCCCCAAGAGTTGCTTACACTAAAGTTGGTTCATATTCAATTTATAGCAAAGTAACCAAATAATTATCTATATACTTTTCTCAGGCTTTGATTCCAATGGCTTTGATTACAGTCAGCTAATGTCTCTCTACATTTAGTAACTAACTCTTTCTTCACATTTGAAGATGCTAATTTGCCTTCTAATCTCATCTCTTCATGAAATTTACATGAGAAACTTTGTTTTTCATCTTTTTTCTTATTTTAACCATGGTAGAAACTACACTCTACAGATCTTCTCAAAATCTTAATTGCCCCTATTTTTTTTTTCAATGAATGAAGACTTTATGAGTTATATTTCTGTGGTAAAGAGTCTATATTAATTTTCCATTCTTACTTATATAATAAATATTTTGGGTCCACTTACATAAAGAAATGCTAAATGTTTAAGGAGATATTTATGATTTAAATATTACACAGTATTTGTGATTAAGCCATATTTGTGATTTAAATATTACACAAGTTATTGAAACATTTGATAAAACTCCATAAACTTTTACAATTCTACATTAATTTTTCTGTGCTTAATTTTCTAGTTTTAAAAACTTTGCCCTTTGTGATCAAGAAATATGATTCTATTATAAGAATGAAACTAAAATACATGCCATTTTGAAATGTAAATTAAAATTTGAGAGCTATTTTTTTCTTCCATGAGTTGATTTTTATTGAATTATCTCATGTTGAGATTCGGGTCAATCATGTTTAAAGTTTTGTATATAATTTATTATGTGTTTTCTGTTTTCAAGTAATTTTTGTGCTATTTCATCACAATACTGACAGTAGTTGGAATAACTGTGTAGTATCAATGATTCTACCATTACTAATAGAGTAGCTGATAAAAAGATTATTTTGGATCAGAAAAAGTGTTTTTTGTTTTCAATCAAAGCAATCATTTTAAACTTTTTCTTAACCCTAAATATTAATTTCTACTACATAGATGATTAAGTGACTAGAATTAGAGATTATAGAGTTTTCTCTACTCCACTAAAATCAAAAGCATAAAAGTAATATATATGCAATTTGATTTCTCTGATTCCATAAACTTTTTCGTGTCAAAATTTATTTTGTATATTTTAACTATTTTACTTTTTCTTTACAACTCTGTTCTTCCCTACTAAAATCAAGTTTTAACACTAATATTTAAAACACACCCAATAATAATGAAAATATTTATGTGTAAAGAAACCTTACACCAGAGTATGTGATTTGAGTTAATCATTTTGAACATAAATGTATACATAATAAAAACAAATAATGTAAATATAATTCAAAACTTTGCTTGTAGTATTTTGATCACATTTCATCATGAAACACTACATAGAAAATATTTGTAATTAAACTGGAATAATTTGTAATTTCTGCTGTCTAGTATTAACTGTACTAAAAGTTAAAATGAGTTTGGGTTAAACATGATAGTTTTGTTGAGTACCTCACATACAGTGAATTATATGATAAATAATATTTGGGACATTTGACATAAATATTGTCTGCTTAAGTGACTGTAGATGACAATATTTAAATTATCTGGAAGCAAAATCTTAGTGAGGGATTCAAGTGCAGAAGCATTATTTGGATTGCAGTGGGCTCAGAATGTAGAAGAAAATGAATGAAGCCAAATAGTTTCTACTTTAAACAGCTATAGCAATATACTTATACTTAATTCAGATGTGGATCTCAGGTGTACAGTGTAGAGATATTACTTATGATTTATCCCTCTCAATTAAAACTTATGACTGGCTGAAGATTGTTCTTGGAATTATTAGCTTCAGTGCAATTTCTAGTACAGTTGTGTCCTCTGGCAGTGCTCTCTCTGAGGGTCAGAGAAGGCCCTTGAAGAAAGATGCAAAACTGACAGTTTGAAACTAGATCAGGGAGATGTGGATGTTACACACAGAGGCGCTGTGGAAAGGACAGTGACAGCGTCTGCTACACAGCACTAAGAAGCCTAAAACCAGTGTTTATGATCTGAACAGATAATGTGTTTTCACAAACCTGCTGTGTTTGTAAAGCAAGAGATTACCTGAGGCCTAAATATGTTAGCAATCTACTTTTTGAAGTTAAAAAATTTCACTGACTTTAAAATCCAGAGGTCATTGAAGTTGATAAATATTTTTGATTTGATATAATTGAGTAAGTGCAATAGAAAAAAATATCAAAAATAATAGCAATAAAAGATGTACCTTCTCTATCATAAATATAATATGTTAAGGAAGATCTTTATATTGAGGATGTTTTAGCAAGGGAAGAGAAGGACATGTGTTCATATTACACTCTCTCTTCCTCATTGTCTCTTGTATGTCTGCTACTGGAAGTAGATTCACAGCTCCAAACAAACTGCACCATACAACCGACATGTCAGCACATTGCTCTCCTCTTCTTTTGTTCTATTAACCCTTCGCTTATTATTTTCATTATATATGGAAAATTTTTCTCAAGCCACTCACATCTGAATCCATTTTGATTTCAAAGAACCATTCTCAGATCTCTAGGTGAGGACTAATCATTTGTAAGACTTTCATAGATAAACGAGAGCTGTGTCTGGTCCTTTGTGGTTAAGAGAACTTACGAAGAAAAAGAAATGAACGAATAAAATACAAACTCCAATCAAGTCTAGTATTTTACCATTTCACCCTATCAACTTTAAATCATATAACTTGATTGAATAATTGAATATCCACTATCATGTTAATGAAGAATATGGGACACTGTAATTTCAGTTTTTCAGGGACTCAAAATGTATACTGGACAGGCACATTGATGGCCTCCTGCAGACATCTGAGGAACAAACAAAAGACTATGATGAAAAAAAAATATATATATGGAAACCACTAGTTTCAGTTGCTCTATTTTCTTTTTGTCCCATGAGCTGAAAATATAAATCTTCCTTCAGTCTTTCTGGGTGTGAAATCATATTCCATTATGTAAATAATTTGCATTTATAATTACTAGAGAAGGTTGAATAATTTTAGATACATTTTTATTTCTTGAATTACTTATTTGATTTTAATATTTAGAGGAGGAACAAAGCCTAATGTAGCAATCAAAAAAATTAAATATAAAGTACTAACTAGTTAAATGTACTAATGAGAGTGGGTTTAAAAAGTGTTGCACAGTTAAGGGAGCAGTTGTTATTTGATATATCTCAAAACAATGAGAAAGCTCATTCTTTTCAGTAAAGGGTAAATTATTAATGTAGAAAAATAAAATCATCAACATTCTTTTGCATGTAACATTCTAACAACTCCAGATGAATTGAAGATGTAGATTTGAGATGCAAACCAACAGTATGTAATTGTAATTTTTGAAAATGAAATATTCTGAAGACAACTTGTGTTTCTCTCTCTGAAAACACACACATGCATGCACACACAAGTGTTCATTCGTTGAAACACCTTTTCAAGAGTTTACAAGTTATAGTCAAGTATGTTCATTCTGCTCTTTCTGCCCTGCTGAACATAGTTATCAGTCATGAACAAGATGCATTATCCAGCTATTTATAATGATAAAGAAGTAAACTGAGTAGGTGACTTAGATGAAAAATGCAGAATTCAAATCATCTTTGAGCCAATATTTCCCTCTCTCTCCCCCACACACCCCAAATCACCATAGAACCTAAAAGCTGGATAATGATGTTAGTATAGATAAAAAAAAGGTTCCAGGTGAAGCTCTCCATTCTAATACAAGAAGTAAGAAAGAAGTGTCCAAATATTAAGAGATATAGGTTGGAATTCCCTATATCTCTTTTTACTTGTTTTTTTTTTTTGTCTTATTGCTTATTTATATTCTCTAATATTCCAGAATTTGTAGTCCCAAGCAGAATTAAAGCTCTAGGGTAGTAATTTCTACATCTCTTTATTTTACATGTGACTATGACAATATGTAATAAAGACTGAGTAGCAGTGAAATCTGTGAAGCACTTAAATGTAAACAGAACAACACAGTCAATATTGGTGCATATACAGCCTTATTTGTACCTTTTCCCTCAAATTATAAATCTTTTAGAGCTCTTCAGAAGACAGTTTTGAGATTCATATACTGAGGCTATAAGGCTAAACAGCACTTTTATGGAGATACATCTCTAAAATGGGTAATTTAGTCCACAGTTTTGACCCAACCTACAAAAGCAGAAGAAAAT
>PVIR01030535.1:0-20205 GCA_004026965.1 Petromus typicus | reverse complement strand
AAAGTACAAATGTGATTCCATCATAGTTTGAGACTACTTAAAAGATAATCATACCTGTAATCCCAGTGTTTAGGAGTTTAGGCAAGAGGATTACAAATTAGAGGCCAGTGTGACCTTCAGAGGGAATTCTAGGCTACCCTGGAGTAAGGAGTGAAAGCTGACACTGAAAGCAAAAGTCAGGACAAGAAATAACTAAATAACTTTATAGGCTTTGTGGAGAAAGGTGTATAAAACAAATGTTATTCTAAAATATAATTTCAGGAACTGGCAAAGAGATATGGCTTTAATAAACCCAAAAGCCACTCTTTTGCAAACCAATAATGGTGGTAGGTCAGGTTGGATATTGTAACAGGAAAGCAAACATGAAGCTCTACAAATTCACTACAAAGTAGAACAATACGTGCACATTGTTCCCAAATTATAAAGTTATATTTCTCTATGCAATACTGTTGGTAAGTATGTGGATGTGTCTCACAAGGAGAATAGGCCTAAAACTACATAAAAAATAGTGTTAATTTTATCTAATTGGTAGGATTATGGGTATCTTTTTTTTTTTTGTATTTTAAGTTTGCTGATTTCTACTGTGGTTATATATTATTCACTTAATCAAAAGCTGTGATGAGAAAGAGAACAAGTTTCTTTCTAAAAAAATATTGTAGAAATATAATATAGTCAAGGAAAACTATTAAGGAATTTCCTGAAATACAAATACTGTGCTTGTCATTCCAGGAAAAACATAACAGATTTTACTCTACTTACAATGTCTGCCACATTTTCATCGATATTGTCAGATAGGAAGGAGATTTTGGGGTCAGTTACTGTATACAGTTATAGCAGAAGACAGAGTAATGTTTTGTCCTGCTTTGGAAAAGAAATTCCCACTGGGCAACATGATGAGACTTAAGTGTTTCCGATTCATGTAGTGGGATAAATTACAAGATACTGATAACACAAATTCCAAAATCTTAGATAAGTATCTCTACTACAAGAACCCAGAGTGAGAAACATTACTTTTGTCATCCTGAAATTTAAATCTACTCCAGGAAGCAAAAATTTGTACCTTTGAAGGTTTCTTGCTTACAAAAGGATCTAGTAAAGAAAGGCCAGAGAAAATGGCCTATTAATGCCTTTACTCAGAAAATAAAACCCGTGGAAATGTGAGACATCATAGGAAAACTATCTCAACTCATCTCATCAATTTATAGACATATAAAAAAGTCTATGTGTAGATGTAATTCAGTGCAGTAGTTCCTATTTAGAGGTTGCTATCGTGAATTGAAACTTCCCCATCCAGCCTTTGTCAGCATATATCCAACCATGGTATAAATTTCTCTTCACAGCTTCCATTGACCTACTTTTGCCCCTGATTTATCTATTCACGAGAAATTCTCAAAATGGCTGAGTTAGTATTCTCAGTTTGAATTTATTTGCACTGAAAACTTTAAGTGAATTCCAAGAAAAGTACAGCAGATCTTTTGTACAAATTCACACATTGCTTAAATTTGCTAAGAAAATTAAATGTATACATTAGCCTTCATTATTTCAAAGTTCACTTTTGTCCACAAAGATTCCAAAGCTAATATAGACAAACTAGTGAAGACAATAATAGTGATGCCTATGTGAATAAGGGCAAATGGAAAAAGGGAAGGTCAGTTTTGATTTATCCTCTGAAGTTAAAAGACTGCCTTCATATGTTTTGACATTCCTAATTTCAAGTGCACACCCAAAATAATTTTAGATGAAAAACTGATACAGATAGGAAAGAGGTGATTTTCTCTTAAAAAAGAAAAAGCTTTGTCATTTATTTATTCTTAATTCTGTGCTTGACCTCTCTTTGGAAGTTGAGAAATTGTACCTTCCCTTAAAATCTGTTGACATACAGGTTGTTGCCTGCAGAGAACATATTTACCCTGATGCTTCAGTGATTGACTGGTGGATAAATTGTGAAATATGAATCATGGTGAAGCTAAGATGTCTACTCACTAAGGGGGGAAATACGAGCTGATTTTTGTGAATGCAAACAAGATTCATTACAATCAACTGGGGAGAGGAAGAAACACAGTGGTAATGCTTTGGAAAGGGGACTGAGTGCAATTTGACTTAGAGCTGATTTTGGAGAAATTGAACGAGCAGAGCTTGAATCTCTGAAGGTTCAAATGCAGAGCATTCAGCTGAACATTCCAGAAATTCAGATACCTGACTATGCAGATACCAAACTCTGGGAAACCAATACAGCAGAAGGGGCCTGAAGAAGACTGTTTCTTGAGAATCATTATATGAATATGTGAATATGTGGTAGATATTCACAAGAATGCAGGATATTAAGCAAGAGTCTCACCCCTCTCCATACAACTATAAATTATATTCTTTTTATTTGCTTCTTATACATTCAAGCTGAGGACACTCACACAAAAGAAGAACATGAATATGTTCAGTCTGGATTTTATGAGATACTATGACTACAGCTCCAACCAAATGATCATTTCTCAAAGATTTATTCATGTACAAACAAAGCCATATTTTGAGTCACCAAAGCACTATTACAGAATCCCTAAAATATTGATCCTGTCCTCTTGCCTTTCTCCTTCCTTGGTATTGAAGATATCTTCCTCTGTTCTCTTCCCTCCTTTCCTTCTACACTTCAAAAAACATCCCCCAAAATACATTTGATGGAATTGTTAGGTAAGTAAAAGACTGTAGAGTATGAGTCCTTTGCTTCAGAAAAAATTAGAATCTCAGCATTTATAAAGTTTAAGTATCTGTGCTGATTCACAGATATTTGTTTTCTGTTTTAAATAATATAGACAGAGAGCCATCGATGTCAGCCATGAGTGTTGTGTTGGGTGTCTCAGGTTAGGTATGTGAACCATGAGACCAACAATTATGAGGAATGCTACCAAAAACAACAAAGTTTACCCACAATAATAATTCAAATGGACGTCTAGAAACTGTGGTTCTCTGATTTTCTCACTACTGACTTCTATGGCCAGAAAAGTATGCCTTTAATTCATTCCTTTCTTAATCACTTTTTCAATAAAGTCTTCATTTAATTTCATTTATCACTAAGCAATAATTTCTTCTAGAGTTACTTGCATCTAACAAAATAACTTTGCAAATTTTCCTTTTTCATTATATGATAAATTTCAATTCACAAATATTAGAGATTATTTTGAGAAATAAAATCCAGTGTCCCTATACTGACTCATCCCAAATACTATTTTCCTATCTTAATGAATTACCCTGGCATCTTTTCAGATAAAATTGCTAAATTTTTAAATTGTAAAAGAGTAAGATTTTATACACATCTGTTATAAATGACAGTAACTGATTCACTCAATTAACTAAGGTGTGATAACTCATATATTTGATGTTGTATAAAGAATTATATTACTCAGGTGTATATGCTTAGCTATAAAATTAGAGGAAAATGAACCGTAGTTAAGAAATGATCAGCCATCCACTGGAGACTGGATAAAAAAGCTGTGGTTCTTCTACAGACTGGAGTATTATTCTGCCATAAAAAATGATAAGTTTGAATCATTTCTACTTAAATGGACATACCTTGAGGATATTCTCATAAGTGAAATAAATAGGTCACAGATAGGTATATATTGCATCTTTTCTCTGGTATGAGAAAGTAAAGATGTAAATGAGTCCTAGAATTGTATGTTATATATTGTGAAATAGAAAATGCTCAATGTAAAATAGGGTGAAGGGGGAAAAATGATGAGATTGTAACAAAAAAGTAAGGAAACAAATTTTATGTATATGGGGGGGCGGTAGGGTGGGTAGGGCTATGGGAAAAAAATGAGAATTAAGTTGTGTCTTATACTGGTACAAATCCCCATTATGGAGTGCAATCCTGATGCATATATGTAATGTACCAATAAAGATTTAAAAATTTAAAAAAAATAAATGATCAGCCACAGCCAAAAAGCCAAATATATTGACAATTTAATACAGAAGGGAAATACTATACAGTATTATGTATTCCATGTATTTTTACCAAAGAAAGTACTTTTACAAAGATAGACACATCTGCACTTGTCTTCATTTAAACGGGGGTCAAAATTTTATGATAACTAATGTTCTCCTTTATTGGTTTATTCCAAGACACCAGCTACTGACTCGCTCATTCCTTTCATTGTCACTGTTAATCTTGAGGTGATTAAATATCCCTCGATCTTATTTTCATGTCATCCTGTTTGCCTGCTTCAAAATCAATTGTATAAGATCTTCAAATTTGTGGCACAAATTATGGAATGTGAGAGAGTAGAGAATCCATAGATGCTATCAATAGGCCACTAGACACAGAAAACTGGTGACAGATATTTTAACATTTACATAACATTTAGAAATGCGTCAGCAGACTCTGCGCAAGAGTCTCAATGACTCTCAATGACAATGACCTGTCATTGATCTTCTGGAGAAAAGGAGCGAATATTCATGAAAGTAGATTCTTTTCTTGCTTAGACCATTGTGATGAAGGGAAAGAAAAGTAACATATGTCTCAAAGAATGTAGATCTCATCTACTTGTGGAAGATGCCCAGAGAAATTAGATCTCAAAGAAGTGGCATTGCATTTGGGTTTCAAAACCATCATCCCATCATTTGCTGAAACAAAGAAAAAGGCAAGTAAGGAATGTTGGTTACGGAAGAGCAGTCAGGAAAAGTAGGATTTTAAAAGTCAGACTTGTGTTATAACCACCTAAGTCCAATACCTTCTCCTGTGAATTAATACCCTTCCTCCTCCGATTTAGAAAAACATTCTTATAAATAGAGAGCATCTTCTTGGATATAAATTTCTTTTTCCATAGGGTACCTTCTACTCTGCTGTCAGAGCTTCTACTATATCTGCATTTGTCAAAAAGAATCATTATGCCAAACGGTAAATTTGGAGGTCACATATTTTAGTCTCCTACAGCAGACAAATGAGTATTTTAGTCTTTGAACCAAAAAGAGCATTTATTACACATGCACGCACACACACACACACACACACACACACACACACACACACACACTGCATTACTGAAAGGAAGACAGAGATAAAAGAAGCAAAGAATAAATTTTAAAAGACATTTATTGAGCACTCCTTGTGTATTTGTTCTTGTGCCAAATATTTCATTCTCTATTCAAAATGATATCTGTCAAGTAAATATTATAATCACACTTTAGAAACAAGAAACTAAGAAACAAGATGATTAAGGGACAGATATAATAGTTAACACATTCAAGGCACAAACTTCCATCATCTGATTTGAAAAAACAATTTCTTCAGATAACTGAAGTTTGTGACAAGAATACATTCCTGTCATTAAGGAAGGAGGAGTATTCACAACACTAGTTTAAAAAAAAAAAACTAGAAGGAGAACTGTTCTTGGGGAAGGAGGTATTGCTATACCTATAGGAACTTATGGACTTGCTTTGCCTGAAGTGCACCATAAGTAAAGGTTGTAAAAAGGGTCATTTTCCACTTTGCACTGGTCACTTTTTCTTTGGCATGAGGAGGGCCAAGGGTAGCCCGAGAAGGGAAAAAATGTTGACATCTCCGCCGAGTTGCCCTGGTAATTTTAGTAAAGGCCATCCACTCACACCAGCACCAATTAGATGTTCACTACACACGTAGGTAATCCCAGAGAAGTTGGAGTGCAGAGTCAGCTGGCTTGCCAGTTAACAAAAAGAAATGCTTAGTTTTTCTCCCATTGAACTTTAGAATTATTTGTGACAATGTGTCTAAACTCTTTCGCTACCAAGACTTATAATAGATCCTTACTGTATTTAACTCTTATTATATCTACATCCAAAACTTTCACTAAATACCTTTGTCTGTTTCAACATGTCCAATATTTGCTATTTGGTTTGCTTGCTTTTTTTGTCACGTTTTCTAACCAAAATGTCCTTCTTTCTCCAGCACTGCCTCCCCCATGAAAGAATTGGAGGCCTTCTCCTTCAAGGAGTAATTTCTTTCCTTTCTGATCTCTCCTAGAGTTTTTTAAATCCTTGATTTGTGCCACATTCTGATTCATAAAATAATTGACATGTGCATAACGTTTATCTTACTCCCTGATGTACAGGTACAGTGAAGATCTGGTCAACCTCCACACTTTCTCATCCTCCTTGTACGCAGGTTTCTTTCACTATCTTAAGCAAACACTTCTGTACTCCTTCTGTGACATTCACCTTCCAAATCTCAGACCATCAGCTCCTTTCCACTTCTCTCCGTTCCTAGAAGCCCTCAATTTTTCCATCTCATGACACTCAGCCCTACAGTCCTATACCTTCTCAACTGCCACTGTTCTCTCTTGCTAACTCATTCTGGATAGAGTGGTTAACTGTCATATACTCTTGAGTTTTATTTCCATTATTATTAACTTCGTTTCCCTATGCTAATTCTCAGATAAATCCCAGGCCAAAGAAAACAAAATCACTTACCATTTTTTCTATGGCACCCTCATTACTCTATGTGAGTGGTGGAAATTATACAATCAGATTGATTCATTTCACTTTAAATTCATAAACAATAACTTCAATCTATTGCTCAGGGCAGAAACATATACTGTGACATTCTCTTAATTTGTTCATTATTCCATTATCTTCCTTTTCTTAATCATCCTAATATTCCTTTCCTCAATCTCATTATCAATTATTAACCTTGTTTCTCACTGACTAGGAAAATAGAGATCTTTATAGATTAATTTTCATACATGATTACTTCCATTTCTTCAATGTATTTTATTTATATTATACTCTCTACTTACTATTTATAGTCTTATTGAAGGAAATAGCTTCTTCTCATCTACTCTATGAAATCTTTTTCTCTTCTACTTAGGTCAGTCTTGCAAATCATTCTTATATTTTCAATATAATCATGTATTCTCACGCTATCTGCTTAGTACCATCTGCATATAATGCTTCCATATCTCATGTCTTGGACAGAAAAGACATTTTACTATTTTTTTCAAACAAAGACTCCTCAGTTCCTCACTTTATTCACAAATTAAACTGTCATGCTCTATCCCCTTACTAATCATGTAACAACTTTTTATTAACATATCTACCTCAATTCCTTATCTAACTATGTGCATAATTATAGCATCTATTTTGAAGAATTTCTATGGAGACTAACTGAATTCATTCAAGTAAAACTGTTAGGTACTGAATTACCTCAACAAAATTTAGATAATTTACAAATAATCTTTTTAAAATATAAGGTCAGCTAATAGAATGTGTAAAAAATTGTCCTCTTTTCTACTTTTATTTTTACTCTCTGTAGAACTAACTATTCTTGATAGAAACATATTGTATTATTCAGTAAAAGGTACCTAGTAAAGTCTTATACAAAAATACAGAAACAATACTGGGTATCTTCAAATGAAATTTTTAAAATTTATTTTAAATAAGATGTCAGTAACATGAATATTGAAAGGCTGGAACAATACAAAAAAACAGTGAAGTAACTCAGATAAAAAAAAAAAAACTGTAGCTAGTAACCAGCCTTCCTTGGGTAGAATATGAGGAGAAATACTGTTAAAGAAACTGCAGCTAAAGATGCAGTTTTTCCATAAGAAGCAGGGGAGAAGGAAGAGACATCCTCTCAGGAGACACTGTTCAAAAACAAAGGAATAGAGTTAGGGACAGAGAGGAAGAATTATGTGTTCTCCTTGATTTTTAGCTTTTCATCTCTTATTAGTGCCTTCAATT
Source organism: Petromus typicus (assembly GCA_004026965.1). Lineage (NCBI taxonomy): Eukaryota > Metazoa > Chordata > Mammalia > Rodentia > Petromuridae > Petromus > Petromus typicus. The sequence continues at coordinate 12,501 of PVIR01030535.1, read as the reverse complement.
GGAAAAATCGAATGGGAATTCATCTGGAAAAGTAATCTGAAACCTGTACAGTTATAGTTCTTGATTTAACTACCAGAACAGGAAGGGTCATTTTGTAGCAAAATGGTATTGGATTTTCTTACAAGGGGCATTTTGATAAATAGTATCTACATAAATACAATTTTGTCCCAGCTTCAAAAAGTTAAAAGTAATATTTCAGGAAAAAAATTACTAAAGATCATAGTGTGGCAAAGGATCTAATGGTGTATCATTGTTTCCTTCATCCATGCATTTGTGGAGCACCATTGTAGAGGAATTTCCTGGGTGGAAAGTGATAGCAAATCTGATTGTGTGAATGGGGAAATAGACAGCATTGTTGACATCTTAGAAAAATGGAAACAAAACATATTCAAAAGTTACTACTTTGTTCATACTTTGTCAAAGCTGTGTTTGTCTTCTTGGTGACAAGATATGTGTTCCTATTTGTCAGTAGTTGTCATCATTTCCCTTTCTCCATTTAAATGTTGTAAGTAATTATGCAGGCATATTTGTGAGTTTGGATTTGCACTTGCAGACATATATTTAGAATAATATAGTGTAGGGGCCAGGGATTTAGCTCAAGTGATACTGCACCTATCTTGAAAACACAAGGACTGGAGTTCAACCTCCAGTACTGCACAAAAAAAAAAAAACACAAAATACTAAAAAAAAGAACACATAGTGAATATGAATCTGAATTGAAGATTACTGTCTTTTATCCTGCATAAACTCAGGCAGGCAATTGACCACATTTTGTCTCAAGCATTTTATTACTAAATCAAGAAAATGTTCATACTTATTCATAATAGTGTATTCAATGAAGTGATATAAATGCAAAGTTATTAAAATGGTAACTGCCACTACATAGAATTAGCACTTATATACCTGCTAGCTATATTTTTTATTGATTTGTGTCTATCATTTTTTACATTTTCCTGTTTAGTTTATCATGCATATTTTAATGTGATTTAATATTCTACAGGATAATATGATATGTAAAACCAGAAAATATCTCATTCTATGGTTTGATATAGTTATCATGTTCTTATTCATTCTAATTTAAATTTTCCAATAGCAGCTTAGTCACTTAATTGTATATAAGTCTATATATAGTGGCACTGAAAGCACATTTACATGCATTTAAATGCCAGATTGAATATGTCCATCATTCTCTTGAGACTGCACCAAAGGATGCACATCATTCTCAAGTCTTTAACCGTATTCCTGACACTTCATTCAGAAAATCTTATCTATTGGAGAGCATGGGAAAATGTCTTTATCTTTTTATTATTTAGCATATAATTCCTAGGAGAGAAAAATTGGATCCAGACAGAGCTTATATTTCAGTTCTCTCTTTATAAGCCTTGCATGTGTCCGGGGGACAATGTGATAGAGCCTGTCACTTATCTACTATCAAGAGCAATGAATAAAGTGTAAATTGAATGAAATTGCTGAGTCATCAGAGACTATTACACTATTGAAATGTCATGGCTTAATGCTGTATTTTTATTGGCTAACTATAGCATAAGGACAAAAAGTATACATATCTCCCAGGTTGAAAATCATGTAAAATCATATGGAAATAGGATAGATTAATTCAAAGGCAACCTTGAGACTCTTTGCCTATAGTTTCTGTGTGCCTATGTGTGCATTTGAATACATTAAGGACACCTACTCAAAAGTATAAAATAAAGCTTAATATTTATTATTAAGCAGGTTGTATATATGCTTAAGTCTATATTAGTATGAGTTCACAATAAAAGCAAAAACAGGGCCAGGGATTTAGCTCAGTGGCAAGTGAAAGATCCCAAGTTTGATCCCTGGTAACCACATACCACAAAGCAGGGCATGGTAACTCATGCCTGTCAGCAGTCAGTACCACACACCACAATGCTGGGTGTGGTGGCTCACACCTATAATCCCAGCACTCAGGAAGTAGAGGCAGGTGAATTTCTGTGAGTTCGAGGCTGGGCTGGGCTACATAGTGAGCATAGAGCCAGCCTGAAATACAAAAGCAAGACACTATCTTAAAAAAATAAAGAAAGAAAGAAAAAACATCTATATAACTCCTTTTGTATTTGGTAAGTTTTTAATCACAAACTCTACCAAAAAATATTATATAGTAGTATAATTCTGATATTTTCATCTCAAGAAAAAGTATAGACCTGAGATTGCTGAAGAGAAATTTTTCAGTTAGATGTTATGAAATGATCTTGAATTGTACAACCTGATTGGATGACTCCAAATTTTTGTTTTGTGTATCTACATAAAATTGCTCTAAGATAATACATACTATGACTCTTCAGTCTGTTGTGTGAGTGTAGTATTTCCAGGTCCAAAAACTTCCATTTTTAGCCTATATTTTGTTTGAAAGGTAGTTTCTTGAAATCAATTGAAAATACATATGATTGCAAAATACCCAAAAGCTCCAAAAAGACTGACAAATATATAAAGAACATGGTACAGAAAAAAGATGAACACAGTAAAATCTTGAGTTGGGAATGACTTTCTATCAATCAGTATATACTACAGAAACAGATATAACAATATGTGTATATATATATATATATATATATGAGTATTTACAAGGTTGACTTACAATGGTCATCCACATAATTAATAAAAAAGGATCTAGAAGGGTATGTCCTCACAGTGGAGACTGAAGGATGTAGTCCAAGGCCTGGAGCTTATTGCAACAGCCCATGATAGTCTGCATCAGGAGGCCAATAGGCCTGTAACGGCAGCCAGCAGAATCTATGTTGGAAGGCTGAAGGTTCTGCGTTAAAAGCTGGGAAGTCTGAGCTGGAAGGCAGGAGATGATGTCCCAAAGGCAGTAGCTCCTCCAAAGGAACAAATCCTCTAGACCCCAACGCCAAAGGTCCTTGGGTAGACCTTCCATGCCTTAGGATGTAGAACTTTTGAGTTGATTTAGTTCAGTTTCTTAACCAAATTTTTCAAGTTGACACAATCACTCAACACAGACTTGTTCTGCAAGACAAGCAAACATCTATAATGAAGTTTAAGTTGCTAAATGACTTATATCTTACAACAGATGACAAGTACAGAATGGTTTGGCTGCACACTATGTCTTACAATAGAAATAGTATATAATCCCAAAAGTCACATGATTGCAGTTGAGCCAATGGTTCTTTTCTCTGTCTTTCTCACCACAGAACTGTGAGTGATTGTCTCCCAACAACAGGAGCTGTGGAAGAGATCTTGTCTGCAGAGAAGAAAATAGCAAAGGAATCCCTCACTTCAGATGAGATTAGGGAAATGTGCAAAATGTGTGAAACAGTGCAGAATTTTGTAGAAAACACCACCTGAAAAAGCTGTAGCAGCTCAAGCCATAAATCTGTTTAATGGCAATGCGATGACACATTTTCACAAAATTCTTAAAATGCGGCAACAGCAAATGTCATCAGATAGGTTCTTTGCTAAAGCTACAAGAAAAGAAAAATATTCCACTGAGCCAATAGATAGAAATGATTCTGTTCAAGATAATGAAAGTTGTCCTACACCATAACTCTCCTCTCATCCCCCTCACATCTGCCATAAAAGCTGTCAAAGTAAGTCCAGGTTAATTTATTTATTTTTCTTTATATTTTGTATTTTATTTATTATTTTGTATTGTATTATAGCATTATAATTTCATATGAATATTTCAGGGTTGTAAAACAAATTAGCTGAGTTTCCATTATTTCTTATGAGGAAACTCACCTTGACAAACAACTGTTTTGTCTTACAAGCATGTTCTGTAATGGATTAAACTCACAAATCAAATATTTTACTGTACTTAAAACCTTCTGTACTTTATTTCATGTACAAATAGTATTTCCTTGATATCTTATGACTTTAAGACTGCTAAAACAAAATAATGGCACACCAGGTAATTTAGAAACGTAGACGTTTATTCCTCATGGTTCTGGTGCCTGGAAAGTCTGAAGTGAGGACCCCACAGATTCAGTGTCCAGTAAAGTTCTACACTTGGGACATGCCCACCAAGTAGAATGAATGAGACAGCTTGCTCAGGCACTGGTCCCGTTCACAGAGGATCCACCCTCATGAAGCAAATGGCTCCAAAGTCCTCTACCTGAGAACCATCACATCTACAATAAGCCTTCAAAGTGTGAAGTGAGGAGAGACGTAAACATTCAAATCACAGCATTAGGTCATTTGGTTTAAGGTGCTCTGAGTCATGATCTTCCCTGTTTTTTAATGTCTTCTTTATTTACTTATTTATCTTTGTGGGGGGGGAGACAGGGTCTCGTTTTGTAGTTCAGGCTGGCCCTGAGCTCAGCCTCCACCTCACAACACAGCAATCCTCCTGCCTCTGCCTCCCGAGTGCCAGGATTACAGGCGTGAGCCACGATGCCCAGCACTGTGGTATGTGGTGCTGACTGCTGCTGGGCATGAGTCTCCACGCCCAGTACTGTATGTGGTTACTGGAGGATCGAACCCGGGTCCTTGCACTTGCAAGACAGGCACCAGAATCACTGAGCTAAATCTCCGGCCCTTGATGTCTTCTTTATTACAGCAAGCAATTTCAGGAATAAAGTAACTAAAGAAAACATTGATATTTGCTGATACAAAGCTATTTTTAAAATATTTCATACACAGAACAGAATAATGTTGAACTGTGATACTGAGTAGATGAAGCAAATACAGTGATGTGAATATAATATATTTGTGTAGTAACTACTTTTTCATGGAATTTTCTTGCTCAAGTGGTAAGTGGGTGCCATTTGATTTCCAGTAGGTAGAGCCTAGTATTTAAACATATAGCATTGCCTTGTTAAATGATACTATAGCAAATCTAAAGGTTCCCACACTGTGTTTTGTTGTTTTGTCTCGGGAACTACGGACAACCTACTCAGATTTAAAACTTACTTACTGGGATTTATTTACTTGGATTTGAGGATGTCTGCCCTGCCCTGTGGGATCAACTAATGGGATTATTGCAGAATATCTGCCTCACTCTGTGAGATTTTAAACTACAAGGATTATTGCACTAAAATTATTGTCCTTGTGACCTACTGGGATTTACTGGGATTAAGAATGTCTGCCCTGCTCTCTGTAACCTTCAACTACAGGGATTATTGCGGGACCACCCTGTCTTATGCATGCTAAGATTATGGGCTGAAGGCTTGGTACCAAACAAAGGTGCAGGTGAGCTCGGGTTGTGGGTTCTTCTGCTCCCACTTCTACTGCTGCACTATCTGGCCTTTGGCTGCCACTGCTCAGAGTAGCAAAAGTCAGGCCTGGCTCTGACTTTTTCCTCAAGGTTCTGACTTTGTTGTTTATTGGTTATTAATCCTTTAAGTGTGGGACTATCGGGGAACTGGAGTTTGCCTAGAGGGTTCTGGAGAAGTCCTCTTCTCTGGACAGTCACAGTTTTGTGTTTTATAAGTTGAAGGAGAAACAGAACAATACTCTGACTATTTAATACCTGTTTTCAATATGATGTTCTGCCATATGGTCTTCCTGAGATAGCTCAGTGTTGTCCAGGGCTGTGCAGACCCTTGGAAATGTGTGATGTGGGGACAGTGGGGAATAGAGATGTGACAATATTCAAGATGCAAAGGGTAAGAAGCCCACCTCTATTAGATAAACATGACCTTCTCCACAGTTGATCCACTTGCATGAGCCAACAAGCAGCATGGGAGAACAGATCATGCTTTCTTCATGGAACAATAATGGTTGAAAAGATGTTTTGAAAACTAGAGAACAGATTAACTTTGACAGAGGGAATCAGAAAAGGAATAGTTTCTTCTCTCTACCCAGATACCTACACAAGTTAATATGAAGCTCACCTTCTTTATATTGTCATCAGTAGATGTTGTATTCCAATGGAGGGGTATTGTGATTATGAGCATTGTTCCTGCAGCCCAAAAGCACAAAACTCTATGCTTTTCAGTTTCCCAAGGCAGGTCACATCAGCCTCGGTACAGTGGGGCAGAAGTCATCCTATTTGGTCCCAAATAATTTCTCACATATTCTGATCCTGAACACAATATGAAGGTCATTACTTACACATCAGTCAGAATGAGTTCTTGCACAGTCTTTTGCAAAGTAATCATCAGAAACTTTTCCTTTTCATTTTATTGGATTTAAGGTCTTTGAAATGAAAAATACTTGCTCAATAGGATGACTGCCTACCTATGTACACATCATATATGCACTGGTTTGTACAGGTACACTGAACCAATATTATAGTTGAAAGAGAAAATAAAAATACATCAAAGAAAATGAGAAAAATATATCAACATATGCCTAAGTAGTTACATTGACTGAGCATTAAATTTAGTTTCTGCCATCTTAGCAAGATAAAAATGGAAACATGATAGATTATCCAATTGTCATGATCTGATAAAAACAATACATCAATTCTTCAAGTGAGATCATTTTTTCCTGGTACTAACTCATCCATTCAATACATCAATTTAATGGACAATATGTTATTAAGTAGAATTCTTGAGTCATATCATGATGGCTTACTGAAGAGATCTATCAATGCAGAATTGAGGTCACATCAAAATGGATTTGTTGCCAATAACTTATGCCATCATAGGGTAGAAGAATAATCCTTTCATTTAGGAAAATGCAAGAGCCTATTGAATAAAAGTGAATCCATTTAGTGTTAGTAATAAAATTATATTTAATGTGTAAAGTTGGATTGTTTAAGCATTCAGTATGACATATTTACAGTACCAAGAGTTTCATGTGTTTTTCTTCCTAGAACAATTGGCCAGCTGTAATCAGTTCAACCTTTTACACTTACAGAAATTCAATTCAACAAACACGCACAAAGGAATGCCTACATTTGCTAGAGACTTTGTTAGCACAGGAGGACAAGAAACCTTAGACATTGTTTCTTTTTCTCAATTATAGATCCTGTGTCGAGTGATCCTGTGTATTGACATTTCTAATGACCTTAACTTTTCTCTGCCAAAACTATACTTTCAGTACTGAATTTGCTATGACTCCTACTAATTAGATGGAAATTTTAAGGAGTTTTATTTTGCCTTTTTTAATGAAATGTGGATACCTACTAATAGAGAATGCCATCATCTATACACCTTAGTTCATCCCTAGATATTTTTATTAACACTATAAACATATAAACAACAGTAATATATTTTCCTGGAGATTGGGAAGTCCAAAAAGAAGCCTTGGCAAGTTCAGCATCTAGAGAGAGTCCACATCTTTATGAAGAGCATCTCCTTACTGTGTTCTGACAGGATGAACAAGGAGACGGATCTCTTAGGGTTCTTATCTACAAGGAAACTGTGATAGCTAACCTTGAATATCAACTTGATTTACTTGAACATAGCTAGGAAATTACCAAAGCACACTATGAGGTATGTTTGTGTGTTACAGGTATGTGACTGGGGGGATGTAAACTGGCCCCTGGCCCATTTTTCTGTGGTTTTACCCTGCTCTCTTCTTCCCACACCCCACAAAGAGGGAAGATCTCCTCCATCTATGCCCTTTTGCCCTTATGTGTCTGCCTTATTTCCAACCAACCATGGACTGAAATGTCTGAAATCATAAGAAAGCATTCCTGCTTTCCATTGTCCTGTCTAGTATTTTGTCCCAGTGACTAGAATTCTGACTAATACAGGAACTAACCTCATTCCTGGGGACTCCACCATCATGACCTAATCAGAATCCCAGAACAGCTTCCTAACGCTGTCACCAAGGGTTAGGATTTCAAGGTATGAATTTGGGGGAAACACAAATATTTGGTACATAGAATCATATGTTCAGTTCTTTTAAGTTCATTTCCAAGAAGCTCACTCAGAAAAATGATGATTTGAATTTTCAAACAGGATCTTTGCAACTGACTTCACCTTGTTCTCTCTTTCTTGCTTGATTGAAATATATATAGATATAGATATAGATTTATTTTATATATTATTATATTATTTATATATAAATATTATATAATATAATAATTACCATATATAATTATTATATATGATTATATATTATATAATTAATATACTGTATAGTGTATTATATTATTATATAGTATAGTATATAATTAATATACTATATAGTGTATTATATTATTATATAGTATATTATATAATTAATATATAGTGTATATGTATATTATTTATATATACATTTAAATATATATTTGTATATATATATATAATATGATCCATCAGAGTGAACATTTATAAATACAAGACACAGTTTCACGAGTATTTTCAGTATTCAGGTACAGAGCCGGATATAACTGTCAATTCTCTTTCTTAAGAATGACTTGGTCTGCAGCGTTGTCTCAGTGTATCAGCACCAGTCATCCTTAATCCTTTAGAGATAACATTCAGAATGAAATCAAATGGAAGCTCTAATCCCTCCTTCTTTCATATCAGTCTTTGTGTGAGCAGGGAGATCATCTCTGATAGAGGATTAGTGAATGCCACATGTTCCCACTGCAACATCACAGATTGGATTTAGCACAAAAATCTATTTTTCTGATGTGTAAACAGTACCAGCTGAATCCGAATTTCTCATAAATGTCCTGCCATAGTACTGCGTGGTCTCTTCATCATGGAGCCAGCTTATTTTAACTCCCTTTTAGCACAGCTTCCAAGAATTTGCATCTGTCACTTGGAACTGAGCGCCGTGAGGTTCTTTGCCGTTCTTGGAAACTGGAACTTGGTTATACTGCACAGTTTCCTGACTTAGACACCAATAAAGTGTGTTTAAGCAGCTGTAAGATAGTTGGATTCAGGTTACTTAGGGATACTACTGTCACATGGTTTTAAGAGCCTTTCTTTAAGCCTTAAATTGTCAGGTTGGAGTACAAGTGTTTGAAGGAGACAATGACCTTGTTCTTCAGAGCCAGGTTTTGACAACAGTCACTGCTAGGTAAAGATACATTTAAACAAAATTGCATTGGTTCAGATTGCACATTTTTTCAAATTTCCTATCATTTTTGGTGGTCCAAGAAAAAATTATCTCCCAACATATTGGTTTGACTTATATCTAAAGAAGAAAATGTTTTCATTTTATAATTTCAATGTAATTATATTAATTCAAATCCACACACCAGTGCCTGGCTAGATACTTCTACAGTCTTTCCACCATCTCAACCAAATTTAGTGAAGATGAATAAGTAAGCACACAGTGTCCATTTACTTAATTTGGTTTTACATCTATTTACTTATTAACTTTAAAAAATGAAGCATATTAAGCAAAGGTGTATCAGTGAGGTAATTCAAGATATGTCAATATTTCTTCATTTTAATATTAGAATTACAGGAAACAGTAGAATTTTGAGCTCGAAGCCAAACACTGCTACTTTTATGTATTCAGAGAGTAATGAAATATTTTCCTGTTTTCCAAAACAGGAAAGACAGGTCTATAAACAACAGCAATAGAATAGCTCTGACAATAGGTACCTGGACAAGAGGTTATCGGCACATGTAAGAAATACTTTTACCTTTATAGAGTGTGGAATATTCTTAAGAGAGATGATATAAGTTCAGTCACTCATTTAACTAGATAAATGCTCTCTTTGTAACAGATACTTCCATTTTCTTATGTAGCTGTCTTTGAATTATGGAGAGTTCATTCTCTCATCAAAGAAAATAAGGTTGTTTTATGGTGTGTGTTCAGATGTCCCCCCAAAGTCTCATGCAGACAAGATGGGACTTTCTTTCCCACAATTAGCTGAATCTGGAATATCCAATACTGGGTTTAAGGGTGCGTGATTATCAAACCACTACATGTGAGTGAGAGGTTTAGTACCACCCTAAACCCAGTAGCCCAGATGGGATAAAAACTGCAGAAAAACTCCCAGGAGCGCTCTCTCGTGTGGCTGTTACTATTGTGTAGGCCTCATCAGCCACCTTTTCTCTCACTGCCTTTGCCATCTTGTGACCGCCCTGTTGTTTCTCCTCTGAGATGCCAACTATGCCTTGGAGACTGCTAATTATAGACTGAAACCTTGACAAACTGCAAGCCAAACAAATTGCCTCTAATGTTGGGTGTCAGGTACTTTGTCTCGGCGGGGACAAAACTAATACAGCTATTCTCTGCAACTTTTTGTGTAATTGTACATTTATCTAATTGAATGCTTTCCAACACCAAATTATGCTGTTGTTTAACCTTAATAGTTGGTGTCCTAACAGGGAATAGGTTTATCAACATTTTTAAGGCACAGCTTTTGCCAGCCTTTAATGAGAATGCGTCAGCTACTTCTGCCTGACCAGGTCTAGAAGAAGCTATGAAATCAGAAATTTTGATTTTCGCTCAGTTGTATCCACCACATAACGGGAACATTTTATTTTGGGTGTGAGCCTTGATTTTACATAGCACAACCTCCTTGGTTCACTGTTTGACCTTTGAAGCTCTAGTGGTTTAATGGTGAAGTCTTTGGACTGTTCCTCAAATGGAACTGCTCTCTGGTTATAATTAGGACTTGCTGTGCTACCCAGAAAGCCCTCTAATATTCACATTTAATTCCTAATTACTGTTTAATCACTCCTACTTTTTGATTATCTTCTTCAAAGCACCAATTTCACACTTAGTGGCAGCCATTTGACTTCACCGTTCTGTATGTCAGATCTTAGCCCAGACCTCTCAATGTGGAGATGCTCTGTCCTTGTTAATGTGTTCCTTTCCAGTGAAACAATAACCAGGTTCATCACCATTGAAGGTTTAACAATGAATGTGTGTGTGTGTGTGTGTGTGTGTGTGTGTGTGTGTGTGTGTGTGTGTAAGAGGTTGTGTAGTGCTAGGGATTGAACCCAGCACCATTACACTAAGCTATAACATAACGCTTTTGTAAGAAATTTGTACCAAAGCCTCGCTAAGTCAGTGCTGCTCAGGCTGGGCTTGAACTTGTAATCCTCTTGACTCAGCCTCTCAGAATACTGGGATTACAAGGACATGTTGCTACAGCTGGCCCAGGATTGTTTTCTTGTGCTGGAATCACCTGATGCCATTGATAGGATCCCAACTGTGAGAGATGCAAGTGGAGAAACTCCTGAATTCTATTTTTTTCTTTCTCTGACCAGTCACAGGAACAGGTATGGCATGTGGTGTGTTCTGGAAGCAGAATCCAAGATTAGCACACAGTAGTATTAACATAGCACTAGGCAACTATAAATGTAATGAAATGTAGCTGCATTGGATGAAAAAGATAGTGAACTGTAATACAGGACAACTAAAGATATACATACAAAAACCTGGGAAGGGCTCTGAAACCATGAATGTGCCTCACCACTGACTTCATTGTCATGAAAGAAGCATCATACTGCTGCATCTACCATGTGTGACCAAAGCATACAGTTAGCATTTACATTTTTTAAATATTATAGTAAAAAAAACATTACCATTAATCTCCCTCAAAATATCCCTCTGGCTTCCACACTTAACTCATCATATTCTTCACTCTCTGAAGCAGATATAGAGGTCCTCTTTCCTGAGCATCTATTCCAGATATAATAAAATATACAGTAAATGCTCTACCCAGTGTCATCTAACAGAAACTTGTGAAATCATTACAGTGTGTTCTCTTCTACCCTATTCATATCTGGCACTATGCAAAAACTATCACTAAGTTTTTTAAATGTTTTGACCCAGTACAGTGCAACCAAAGATACTCATGGAGGAGAACTTCTAGAACTACTTAAGTTTTTAAGAAAGTAGTGGCAATGGTTCCATATGTGTATTTGAAGTGAGGAGTACTCTGAGGCTGTTAATTGCCATGTGTCTTTTACTGTAATTTTAAAAATGTAATTCCTACTTCATCTAACTGAAGACAACTTTTCGTGGGGAAAGGGAGTTCACCTGGAACAAAGCAAATGTCCTCACTATAGAGCATTTTCCACCAAGAACTATCATCTGAGGGCAGCTGCCAATGGTCTGAGAGAAGCTAGAGGACTATTACATCTTTTGGTCCTGAATGGATCCTAAGAGATGCACAGTAAAATCCAGCCTGAAAATTCAAGATGCAATTACCAGCCTTTACTGCTCACAACCTCTTTTTAAGAAGTTACTGAATAACGACCTACCAGAAATTGTGGCAGATGGACAGCTTAGCCTCAGGCTATACTCCAAGTTGTTTATGATTTTCAGGGGACTCGATTACTTAAATACACTGGATAGGGGCCACAGGAGTTCTATAGAGGACAGTGTGTTCATAAATGGCTGAGACCATTCCAAAGTTCTGCTTAGTTTTCAGAAACACAGGAAATCTTGATGTAATGACTTCTGACTTTGATTACTGATCATTGGGCCAAATCTGACAGATTAAGGGCAGTTAAAGTGATCCTTACTTTGCGTATTAGACAGAAGAAAAAGGTTCCTAGAGCCACTTTGACTTATGATCATCTGGCTTCTAATTACATGTTTTTCATTGTGTACTTGATTTTCATAATGAACAGCAGAATGGTTTGCATGACTGGAAAAGTGCTGTACTTATTTTTCTAGTTTTGTTACAATAGAGAGAATTCAAAT
>PVIR01030534.1:0-20039 GCA_004026965.1 Petromus typicus | reverse complement strand
GCCTGACTTTCTTCACAGCAACTGCAGAAGCACATCCAGTCACCTTATATTGATGAGTAGGTGGGCATATTGGAACATCAGCCCCTACCATTGAAGCTGCACAGGGCCTACAGCCTACTGGCCTCCAGGCCAACAGCACAAGTGAGCCCAGAGACTCTCTACTGGTGAGCAGGCGGGCCCATTGGAACCTAAGGCAGTGTCATTGTAGCAGTTCAGGAGCCAGAGCCTTCCTGCCTCTAAAGCAAGCAGGAGAAGGTGTTCTGACTGTATTGATTGAGTGCTTCATATGGTGTGACAGAACTAGGGGTTTTTCTTTAGGGCCCAATACAGACTGCAAAGAACAACCCAGGAAACACTGCTATTTTAAAATTCCTAACTATTAGGAGGAAAGTGACTTGCAACAAACAGCGCCAGAAAACAGGGCAGGTGAGAGATGAGGAAACACTCAAAATCTCAGATACAAAGATCCTCACCTCCAGGTAACACAGGGGGAAGGGAAATAGAGAAGTATGAAGCCCAGTCTCCAGGGTCCTCAGAAATGGTAACCAAAGCAAATCTAGTAAAATGGAAATCAGAACTGATCTCTGAGATGAAAGCAGAGATATTGGACACTGTCAACATGATGATTAATAAAGCTAAAGAACAAATCATGGGGTTGATAGAATCCAAGATAGCAAAAGCAATGGAACCTTTTCAACACCTACAAGCAGAAGCCCAGGAAATTAAGAAAGAAAATGAAAGTTTGTGCAATAGAATGAATTTGGCAGAAGACCGAATTTCAGACCTAGAAGACAGGATCTCAACCAATGAACTGGAAAGGCATAATCTGTGGAAAAAAACAAGCAATAAAGAAAAGTAAATCCAACAGCTCCTAGATGATTCAAAGAAGAATAACATAAGATTGATTGGAGTCACTGAGGAAGCAGGAGACAATGCTAAAGACATCAAAAAGCTATTCACACAGATAATGGCAGAAAACTTCACAGAAAAAGGTAAAGAATTGGACACACAAATATAAGAAGCATACAGAAGGCCACATGCTTGTGACATGAAAAAATCTACACCTAGGCATATCATCATAAAAGTCCCAGATAGCCAAAAAAAGAATGAAATACTGAAAGCAGCCAGAGAAAAGAAAACAGTTACATTCCAAGGGAAGCCCGTCAGGATCACAGCGGACTTCTCAACTCAAACACTCAATGCAAGAAGAGCCTGGAGTGAAGTCTTCCAAGCCCTAAGGGAAAACAACTTCCAACACAGACTAATGTATCCTACAAAACTATCCTTCAGAATTGAGGGGGAAATAAGATACTTTCATGACAAAGAACACCTGAAAAATTTCACAAATACAAAATCTGTGATCCAAAACATTTTAAAGAATATCTTGGAGAAAAATAAGGAAAGTTACAAATCCATGAGACTTAACCGAGTCAACCCATGGGACCAAACAAGAAACTGATGGGGAAAGGGCAGAAGTACAATAACACAGCCAAGAACAGGAAAACAAGGCAGCACTAAATTTACCTATATCAGTCATAACGATTAATGTCAATGGACTCAACGTGCCAGTTAAGAGATACAGACTGGCAGAGTGGATCAAAAAACAAGATCCTACAATCGGCTGTATACAAGAAACACACCTAATTCAGAAAGAAATCCATGGACTAAAAGTAAAGGGATGGAAAACAATACTCCATGAGACTGGAAATAGCAAGAAAGCAAGATTGGCAATTTTATTTGCAGACAAAATAGACTTCAAGCCAAAACTGATAAAGAGAGATAAAGATGGACACTATCTTTTAGTCCAGGGAAAAATCCAAGAGACTGAAATCACAATCTTAAATATCTATGCTCCAAATTCTAATGCACCCAACTATATAAAACAAATATTAACAGACTTGAAAAACCAGATAAACTCCAATACAATAATAGTAGGGGACCTCAATACCCCACTGTCACAAAGAGACAGATCGACTGGACAAAAAGTCACTAAGGAAATCCTTGAGCTCAACCAGACTCTTCAGCAAATGGAATTAATAGATGCCTACAGAGTATTTCACCACACAAAGTCAGAATATACATTCTTCTCAGCTGCTCATGGATCATTCTCCAAAATAGACCGTGTACTCATTCATAGAACAGGTTTAAGCAAATGTAAAGGGACTGAAGTTAGCCCTTGTATACTATTCGACCATAGTGCCCTGAAACTGGAGCTGAATAGCAAAGGAAAGCCCAGGATCTTCACAAACACATGAAAACTGAACAACACTCTGCTGACCAACCAATGGGTCACAGAAGAAATTAGAGAAGAAACTGAGCAGTTCTTACAACTAAACGATAACCCCAGTACAACATATAGAAATTTATGGGACACGATGAAAGCAGTTCTACGAGGAAAGTTCATTGCAGTGAAAGCCTACATGCAGAAAATGGAGCAAACTCAAATAAACAATTTAATGCTGAACCTCAAGCGACTAGAAAGAGAGGAGGAAAACAAACCCAAAGCTCGCAGAAGGCAAGAAATTATAAGGATCAGGGCAGAAATTAATGCAATAGAAACCAAGAGAACGGTTCAAAAAATCAATGAATCGAAAAGTTGGCTCTTTGAGAGGATAAACAAAATTGATAGACCCTTAGCCAACCTCATTAAACAAAGGAAGGAAAAGGCCCATAGCTATGCTATTAGGAATAAGAACGGAGAAATTACTACCGACCCAGAGGAAGTCCAGAGGATAATAAACACCTACTTTGAAAATTTATACTTCAATAAAATGGAAAATGTAGAAGAAACGGATAGATTTCTAGACACATATGAACTCCCAAAGCTGAATAAAGAAGATATAGAAATGTTAAATGCCCCAATAACAACCTGTGAAACTGAAAATGTAATTAAAAACTTGCTAACAAAGAAAAGCCCTGGACCTGACGGTTTTACTGCTGAATTCTATAAAAGTTTTAAAGAAGAGTTAGTGCCTCTACTTCTGAAACTCTTCAGTGAAATTGAAAGGGAAGCAGTACTCTCAAACTCATTCCTGGAAGTGACCATTACCCTGATTCCAAAAGCAAAGAAAGACCCAACCAAAAAAGAGAGATACAGGCCAATATCTTTAATGAACATCGATGCAAAAATCCTCAATAAGATCCTGACAAACAGAATACACAGAATTACCAAAAAGATTGTAAACCCTGACCAAGTTGGATTCATCCCAGGGATGCAAGGACGGTTCAACATACGTAAATCAATCAATGTTACAAACTATATTAACAGGCTTAAGGACAAAAATCGTATGGTCATCTCAATTGATGCAGAAAAAGCATTTGACAAAATACAACACCCATTTATGTTCAAAACTCTACAGAAGATTGGAATAGATGGTCTGTATCTCAAACTAATAAAAACTATGTACGAGAAACCTTCAGCCAGTAGCATACAAATGGTCAAAAATTGAAACCTTTCACACTAAGATCAGGAACAAGACCAGGGTGTCCTCTCTCACCACTTCTGTTCAATATAGTTCTGGAAATATTAGCCACAGCAATTAGGCAAGAGAAAGAAATAAAAGGAATAAAGATTGGAAAAGAAGAAGTTAAATTATCATTATTTGCTGACGACATGACACTCTATCTGGAGGATCCTAAAAACTCAATTAAAAAACTGCTCGAACTAATCGCCAATTTTAGCCACGTAGCTGGTTACAAGGTCAATGTTCAAAAATCAATAGCCTTCGTAAATACACAAACAGTAGACCCACTGAGATAGAAATTGGAGAGTCAGTCCCTTTCACAATAGCACCCAAAAAAATAAAATACTTAGGAATCAATCTAACAAAAGAGGTGAAAGACCTCTACTCTGAAAACTATTGCACTCTAAAAAAGGAGATAGAAGATGATATCAAAAAATGGAAAGACATACCTTGCTCCTGGGTGGGAAGAACCAATATTGTCAAAATGGCTATACTCCCAAAACTACTCTACACATTCAACACAATCCCGATTGAAATCCCAACAGCATATTTCACAGATCTAGAGAAAAAAATCCAAACTTTCATCTGGAACCACAAAAGACCTAGAATAGCCAAAGCAATTCTAAGCAACAGGGACATGGTGGGGGGGTATTACAACTCTGAACCTGAAACTACACTATAAAGCCACGGTGATAAAAACTGCGTGGTACTGGCAAAGTAACAGACCCAAGGATCAATGGAGTAGATTAGAAGATCCAGAAACTACTCCAGATACACTGAGCTACCTCATCTTTGACAAAAGAGCCAAAAATCCTCAATGGAGGAAAGATAGCCTCTTTAACAAATGGTGCTGGAAAAACTGGGCTCTAACTTGCCAAAGACTAAAACTTGATCTAACTCTTTCACCAGGTACCAAGCTAAAATCAAAGTGGATAAGAGACCTAAACATTAAAACAGACACTCTAAACCTTCTGCAAAACAGGTTAGGTAAAACTCTTGAAGACATTGGCTTAGGGAAAGACTTCATGAACAAAACTTCTATAGCACAGGAATTGGCTGAGGAAATCAACAAATGGGACCTCATTCTTTTAAAAAGCTTCTGCACAGCAAAGGAAACCACCAACAGTGCAAAAAGGCAACCAACAATGTGGGAAAAAGTCTTTACCAGCTGTTCCTCAGACAAAGGGCTACTATCTAGAATATATAAAGAGCTCAAAAAAATCAGCCCAACCAAATTCAATGACCCAATTCAAAAATGGGCATCTGAAATGAACAGATATTTTTCAGAGGAAGAAGTAAGAGCAGCTAAGAAGCATATGAAGAAATGCTCAACATCATTAGTCATTCGAGAGATGCAGATGAAAACAACATTGAGATTTCATCTCACTTCACATAGAATGGCTGCCATCTCAGAATCAGCCAACAGCAAATGTTGGCGAGGCTGCGGAGAAGAAGGAACCCTTCTCCACTGTTGGTGGGACTGTAGACTCGTACAACCCCTGTGGAGATCAGTTTGGAGAATCTCAAAAAGCTAGGATTGGAGGTCCCATTTGACCTGGCCATTGTCCTGCTAGGTATATACACACAAGAATTAAAAGACTCATATAACAGTGATATATGTGCACTCATGTTTACAGCAGCCCAATTTGTGATTGCTACATCTTGGAAACAACCCAAGTGTCCATCCACTGGAGACAGGATAAAAAAGCTGTGGTTCTTCTACAGAATGGAGTATTACTCTGCCATAAAAAATGATAAGTTTGAATCATTTCTACTTAAATGGACATACCTTGAGGATATCCTCATAAGTGAAATAAATAGGGCACAGATAGGTACATATCGTATCTTTTCTCTGGTATGAGAAAATAAAGATGTAAATGAGTCCTAGAATTGTATATTATATATTGTGAAATAGAAAATGCTCAATGTAAAATAGGGTGAAGGGGGAAAAATGATGTGATTGTAATAAAAAAGTAAGGAAACAAATTTCATGTATATGGGAGGGTGGTAGGGTGGGTAGGACTATGGGAAAAAATGAGACTTAAGTTGTGTCTTATACTCCAAATCCCCATTATGGAGTGCAATCATGATGCACATATGTAATGTACCAATAAAGATTTAAAAATTTAAAAAAAAGAAATAGTTCTAGAAGAGAATAGCAGAAAACCTGAAAAAGTAACTAAAGAACTGCAAGCCTTGAATATTTACAGTATTAAGGCACAGTGATCAAACATTTCTACTTTGGTTTTTTTATTAACTGATTTTACTGGTCCACTTCATACATGCATTATAATCACATCCAACATTGAGAATTTGTACCTGTACATGACACATCTTGATTCTCATGTATTCCCTTTCCCCTGGCCTCCTGCAACCCCCATACCCTTTATACATAAGATTTGTTCCCTTTTTTTTTTTCTTATTCTCATATTTCTTCTTTCTCCTCTTTACTTTTTCCTACATGGCCCTTTCCTTCTCCTTTTGCATGTTTTCTTCCTATTTCACATTACCTATCATATAATTTGGCATTCATTTACACATTCAGTTTTTCATACTAGAAAAAAGATACAGTATTTACACATCTGTGTCCTATTTATTTCACTTATGAGTATTCCTCAAGGTGCATCTACTTGAGTATAAATGACTCAAATTTAACATCCTTTGTGGCAGAGTAATACTCCATTTTATTTAAACACACACACACACACACACACAGACACACACACACACACACACACACACACACACCTACCTTTGTCCATTCTACAGTTCATGGGCATTTCGGTTAGTTCCAAGATTTGGCTATTAAAACTGAGCTGCTAGAAACAGAAGTATACGTTTCAGTGTTATGATGTTGTTTAATTTTTTGTGTATATACCTTGCAGGGGAATAGCAGAGTCAAAATGAATCTGGACTCCTCGTATTTTAAGGAATCTCCCCCGAAACCCCCATAGTGGTTGCATCAGTCTACTTTCCAACCAACGGTGGAGAAGGGTTCCTTTTTGCCTGTAGCACCACCAGCATTTGTTGTTGGCTGGCATCATGATAATGGCCACTCTTTGTGGAGTGAGATGGAATTTCAGTGCTATTTTCATCTGCATCTCTCAAATGATTGGTGATGTTGAAAATTTCTTCTTATGTTTATTAGCTGCCTTTATTTCTTAATCCAAAAAATGTCATTTAAATGCTTATTTTTAAATTGCACCTTCAAATTTGGGGGAAAGCTAACTTTTTAAAGTTCTTTATATACCCTAGGTAGTAGTCCTTTGACTTAGAAACAGCTGGTAAAATGTTTTTCCCATACTACAGCTTTTCTTTTCGCACTTTGGTGGTTTCTCTTGCTGTGCAGAAGTTTCTTAGTAAGATGACACCCCAGTTGTTGATCCTTTCTTTCAGTTCCCATGCTGCTGAGGTTTTGTTCATGTCTTTCCCTATGCCAGCATCTTCAAACGTTTTACCTAATCATTTTTCAACTAATATTATCCAAAAAAGGAAGGAATGGGCTCAAACCTATTCTATCAGGAATGAAAATAAGGAAATTTTCAGAGGTCCAGCAGAAATTTAGAGGATAATAAAAACCTACTTTGAGAACTTGTACTCCAATAAGATGGAAAACAGAGAAGAAAATGATGCATTCCTAAAGACATATGAACTTTGAAAGTTGAACAAAAAAGATATAAAAATGCTAAACACTCCAGTATCAATCTGATACATTGAAAATGTAATTAAAACCCAATGAACAAAAAGAAGTTTGGGTCCTGATGGCTTTACTACTGAATTCCAGAAGACTTTCAGAGAAGAGGTCATGCCACTGCTCCTCAAACTCTTTAACGAAATTGAAAGCAAAGCAATACTCCCAATTCATTCCTGGAAGAAACCATTACCTTGATTTCAAAATCAGAGAAAGACCAGCCAAGAAAAACAACCACAGGCCAGTCTCCCTAATAAACACCGATGCAAAAAAAATGTCTCAATAAGTTACTGGCAAACAGAATACAAAGGATCACCAAGAGCATCACAACCCAAACAAGTTGGACTCATCTCAGGAATCAAGAATGTTTCACCATGCATAATTCAATAAATGTAATACACTACATTGAAAGACTCAAGGACAAAAACCAAATGGTCAGTTTAATAGATGTAGAAAAAGCATTTCACAAAAATCCAACATCCATTCATGAACAAAACTCTACAGACTATTGAATGGGTGGTCTTTATCTGAAAAGGATAAAAGTTATTTATGAGACACCAACAGCTAGCATTATACCAAATGGTCAGTAAACGAAACCTTCTGAACTAAGAACATCAACACAACAAAGATGTTCACCATCACCACTCCATTCCAATATAGCTTTGGCAATATTAGCCACAGCAATTAGATAAAAGAAAGAAATAAAAGGAATAAAAGTAGGAAAGAAAGAAGTTAACTGACATTATTTGCTGACATGATACTGTATACTCTGTGATCTTAAAAATTCACAACAGACTGCTAGACTTAATTGTCAATTTAGTGGTGTAGCTGGATACAGGGTCAACATTCAAAAATCAATAACCTTTGTATACATGAACAGCAGACTCACTGACAGAGAAATCAGGAAATCAATTCCTATCACAACAGCATCCAAAAATGAAATATTTAGGAATCAATCAAACAAAGAAGGTGAAAGATCTCTAATCTGAAAAATATAGCATTCTGAAAAAGAGACTGAAGAGGATATCAGAAAATGGAAAGATATTCCTTGTCCCTGGGTAGGAAGAACAATATCATGACAATAGCCATACTGCCAAAATTACTATGCAGATTCAATACAAACCCGATTGAAATCCCAACAATATACTTTTCACAGAGCTTGAGAAAACAATTCAAAAATTCATCTGGCTCCACAAGAGACCTAGAGTAACAAAAGTAATCTCAGGTAACCAGATCATGGTGCGGGTATCACAATTTCCAACTTGAAACTATACTACAAAGCCACTGTGGCAAAAACAACATGGTACTGGCAAACAAAGAGAGCCAAAGATCAGTGGAGCAGACTAGAAAATCCAAAAGCAACCCCAGATCTATACCTCATCTTTGACAAAGGAGCCAAACACCTTCAGTGGGGGAAAGATAGCCTCTTTAATAAATGGTGCTGGAAAAACTGGGTTTCAATTTGCCAAAATGAAAGTTAGGTCTAGCTCTTCCTCCACGCACATTGAATTCAAAGTGGATTAGAGACCTAAGTATTAAAACAGAAAAACATTTCTATTTTATGTAAAGCTGCGATAGCTGTCACATCTTGCTGCACCAGAGAAGCCAGCCCTGTGATCCTGGGGTTAGGTTGCTGGCAGTAACATGAAGTGAAAGTTTCCATTGCAAACATGACACGTGACACACGTGACACAGCTTTGCTAAGGAGAAATCCTGGGTGAGAGATGTGTCCACAGGGAGCAACAGCCATCAACAAGTGCTCTCTGAGAACACTCAGTCAACGAGGAAAACAGACCAATCTTGTCCCATCATACTACTTGATGAGCATCAGGTGTTAGGGACTAATGAGAAGGAAGAAAGAGTAATTTCTGAAGTGTCTCTTTGCCCTCAATCTGGTGGATACTTGAAGTAACCTTCCATCTGAAACGTAATCTGGGGTGCCCAAGAAACAGGAATGTGTTTAAAAGACAAGCGTAATGATAAAAACATATGAGTTCAGAGACTAATAAATGAAATTCAAAAATCCAGCTAAATTTAAAGCAAAGTTCTAAAAATACAGAATATTTCATTGATGGTGTAGTTCAGCTTTAAAGAAACATTTTCCTTTGCAGAACTACAATGATGTTACTGATTTTCAAAGTGCTGTAATAAATAGCTGTATTTAATTCACAGGTAAAGAAAGTTAACCTCATGGAAATTGAGAACTTCTATTTTCTTAGGATATACCGAATTTAGACTGACACCTATGCTCTTTTAATTCCCATTGTGTGTGCATGTGTGCATGCATGTGTGTGTGTGTGTGTGTGTGTGTGTGTGTGTGCGCACGCATGCACATGCAGTCCTGGAGGTACTATGCACTCTGCCTTGAAATCGATGTCATCATGCGATACTATGCAAATCAATGTCTACTCCTCATAAATAAATCACCACGACAGTGAACAGTATTATGTAATTGATAGGAGGTAGCAACCTTGGTAAAGTCATTCCTCACATAAAAAGATTTCACGTTTTAATTTTTAAATCAAATCTGCAAGACTATTAAGGGAAGACTGAAATTCCATTTGACTTGCAGAGTTCCAATTTAAGACAAGACCTGGATATTTCGTCATGCCAAGTGAGGAATAGTTAACAGAGATGTATACGATGCAATCAAATCCCACCCATGGACGAGGAGATTTTGATCCCATGACACTCTTTTAAAGCAGTATCAGGGAGTAACTCAGAATGCTTATTGTACCCGACCTTGTCTAAGCTCTTTATGTGTAAGACTTCTTGAAACCTCACGACAGCCTTATGGAATAGAAATTGTTATTCTCTTTACAGACCATAAAGCTAAGGCACAGAGACTGGAATAACATTTCAAAAGCTGCATAGCAAATCAGGGTGAAGCTGGGGTATAACCACAGGCCAGCTGCTCCAGAAAATATGCATTTAAAGAGAAAAAACGCACACTTTCTTATTGAAGAGGAGAGCACAGTGGAGAAAAACTGGAATCATATAGAATCAGTTGGATCTCTGTCTCTATCACTGTCCAGCTGTCTTATGATAAATAAGACGTCTGTCTCATTTCTGGCCCACTTTTATTCATGTGTAAAACATACACACAGGCAAGGCCTGTTCCTAAAATCATTAGGAGACTGAGGTGAGCTGCTACAGTAATGTCCTATTTCTTGCTCCTTCAAGCAGGAATAAATGGTAACTCTACATGAACACCGGAACTTTAAAGGTAATCTCTCCCCACCCCGCCTCTAAATACACATGCAGAAGCTGGAATCCAGAGTGGTTAAGTGCTTTGTTTTATAGGCTATCATGGATCAGAAGAAGACACACATCTCAGTTCATTTTCTAGGGTTCTTTGAACAAATGAAGAGTAAACACATGGTTTAATTGTGTCTTTCTTTTGATTAAAACTCACTACGAAATATGTATGCATATGTTCCTGTGTTTAAAGATGAGTCTACTGATAGTGACCATTACCGGCATGCCCTTGGTCTTCATATGTCATAGCTCTTTGCATATAAATCCCACAAGTTTGTTCATCATAAATAGATAATAAATAAATTGCCTTCAAAAATCATAAACAGCAACCATGTAACCCGAAATTCTATAACCTCAAACCAATAAAATTGTGGTGGAATCTTTTATCTCACTTCTCAGAGCTAGGAAGTCTGCTCATTTATGTATTTGAGAGCAACTGTGATTTAAATTCAAGCATAAAGAGGTCAAAAAATTCATAAAATACAGAAAAAAATAAAGTTCAGCTCAGACAAATACAAAACAAACATTGAAAGCAAAAGAACCTTCAATCGTGGCCTTTTTCTCTATCAGCAAAATACCTGAGCTAATCACATGGTACATTTACCAAGCTGTCAAACCTATCAGGATGTCTTAATGTATGATTTTTCAAAGAAAACAATTCCTGACAACCTACAATGGTTTTGACTAGGCAAAGATTGAAATAAACTGTCATATTTGATAGCTTTTGTGAGACCACTGTAGATAACGAAAGAAAATTTAATTTACTTAAAGAAAGAGTCTTCAAAATCTTTTCATGGTGCCAGGCATAGAACTTAGCAGAGAGATTTAAAAGAGGGGAGAAAAAAGTCAACAATTTAATTGAATTAAATGTGTTTCCTAAGACTATTAAAAGCAAACAACTAAAAATGTATTCGTTCATTTGATATTGTAAGGTCAGAGCCTAGAGCAGTAAAATCAATGAGTAGGATAAAGAAATGTACAGAAGCATAAATGAAGTTTGAATATAATGATGAGGTTTATGCAAAACGATAGTCAAATCCTCCCTACATTTAGCATATGATGTAAGTGTATTAAGTTACCATTTTCTCAATTTCATTTGAGGAATAGCTGCTACCTGAAAAATCAGCCTGGACCACCCAGTTAATCTTTTTCAAGCTGACTCAGCTCTAACTTCACTGCAGTAAAAACTCTTACAGTCAGAAAAGAAAGAGATAGCAATTAGCTCTAAGATACAACATTGTCTCAATCATGGTTTCCTTAATAGCCTATTGAGACTAACGACAGAATTAAGATTCTGTAAATGGAAGACACTCTTCGAAGTTGGTTTGAACAAATTTAAAATGAGTAAAATTCAAGCACTGAATGAAACACATTAGGATACTCCCTCCATTTTTCTAATTATTAAGTTTCTATACAGGGGGCCGGGGATATAGCTCAGTGGTTCTGGCACCTGTCTTGCAAGCGCAGGGACTGGGTTCAATCCCCAGTCACCACATAACAATACTGGGTGTGGTGACTCACCCCAGCAGCAACCAGTACCACATACCACAGTGCCGGGCGGGCGTGGTGGCTCACGCCTGTCATCCCAGCATTCCGGAGGCAGAGGCAGGAGGATTGCTGTGATGTGAGTTGGAGGCTGAGCTCAGGGCCAGCTTGAACCACAAAGCAAGACCCTGTCTCAAAAAACCTTAAAAAAAAAAAAAAGTTTCTATACATGGATCTAATCAAACTAGTTAACAAAGGGTACAAAAATGATACAAAGAGGAGATACAAATGCAAGTCAGTCTTAAGTACAGAAAAGCATGATTATTAAAGTGGTTCTACTTTCTGTTCCTCTCTTCTCATCCACCTACATCTACCATAATTACATTTGCCCATTTTAATATATCAACCACCTTTTCTAGAACAGAGCATAACTTTAAAATAAGATTATAAAAATTATTAGTCAAAATACCACTATATTAAACGATACATGGCTATACGTGTTGACATAACTTCTTCTGTTTTGTTTTATATTTTAGTTTTTTTAGTATGCAGATGTATGGAGCGCATGCGATTTACATTGATCTTAAGAGCAGATACATGTGCACAACACATCTTGATTCTTTTTTATTTTCCTCCCCCTTCTCACCCACCTTCCTTCCTTTAACCCTCTTTCCTAATTTTCATTATTACTATCATTATAGTCCTTTTTAGTTCATGTTTACAACATATCATCCTTACATCCCTTGTGGGTATTCAGTACATGTACATGACACATCTCTAGTCTCTTAAGTTTAATGTCACTTATAAGCATCTCATAATCCATTCGTAGTACCTTTATAGTAGGCAAAAATGCAAATAGGTGCACTTTTTAAGTGTGTAGCTCAATAAAATTATTAGAAGGCGGACATCTTAACACCACCAATATCAACAAAAATGCCATGAGTACATGACAAAATCTTCCTATGTGCCATCTGAGCTTTTCCACAAGAGTACCAGCTGTCTTGGCTGAGTGGCATCTCCAAATGCCCATTTCTTATGCATCACATAGATGGAATCCTACCATGTACGCTTCCATAGTTGCTTCAGTTTAAATTACACTTACAGGCTTATATAGTATTTATTCTGTAAACTCAGAATAAAATAAATGAATTTCTTGAAAAATAATACTTTAGTTCCTCTATTTTCAGATGGGGAGATATATCTTTCTATCAAGTTTTTAAGAATTCTTTGTATATGTTAGCTATAAGTCCCTTTCAGATGTATAATTTAAATATAGTTTTATCCTATAGAATACCTTTTAATGTTTTTAGTGGTGTCCTTTAAAGAATGATGTTATTTTTAAAATGTGGTTAAGTTCAATTTATATATTTTAAAGTATGTTTTCCTTTGTTGCATAATTTTTATACAATATCTAAAACCTTTTGGTGAATACATGGTAACAAGTCTTACTACTATTTTATTCCTAAATTTGTTTAGTTTTGGTGCTTACATTTACTGCGTCTGATTCATTTCGTGTTCATTTTTTATATGATAGGGAATACAAAATTGTCCCATTTCATTTGTCAGCCTGTAGCTAACCAGTTGTCTCGGTGCTATTTCTTGAAAATACTATTTTAATTTTTTTCCTACATAATGATCTCAGCACCATTGTCCAAATGGTTTTAGCACAGATAAATTAATGGGTTTATTTCTGGAATCTCATTTCTATTCCATTAACCTGTCCATCCATCCTTCAGCAAGTATCACAGTCTCTTAATCATTACTGTTTATTATGTTCTATTCACCTAATTTACTCATTGACAGAATTTGTGTGTCGGTGTGTTAGGGTGAATGTGTGTGTGTGTGTGTGTGTGTGTGTGTGTGGTTATTTTGTATCTCTTGTAATCCCATATAAATTTTAAAATCACATTTTTAATTGCAAGAAAGAAGCCAGCTGAGATTCTGGCGGGGGCTGAATGGAGTGAGCACATCAGTTCTGAGAGTTACCATTTTATTAAAACTGCCTTCAGAACCGTGGACATAAGGGGTTTTCCATTTTTTTAGATCTTCATTTCAACAAAGACTTGCAGTTTTCACAGTATGACCTCGATACTTATTTTGTTACATCTAGCCTTATGTATTCTATTCTTTTGGGCCACAATAAACATAATTATTTTCTTAATTTCATTTTAGTTTCTCTATTACAAGCACATACAGTATAAATGGTCTTGTGTGCTGGAATCTTGCTGAATTCTTTCACTAGTTACAATGCATATTTATTTAGTGTTCAAGAATTTAGTATATAAAAAATTATGCTTCATGACCTAGATTTGTATTTTTTTTAATAAAATGACTTTTTTTTTCTTTCTTAGTTCCTCCCACTAAAACTTCTTTATTTTGAACATCTTTGTTTTCTTTGAGTATTTTGGGGGGGGTTAGGGATCTTGATGGGAAGAAGTTCAATATTTTACCATTGAGCTGTTATCCATAGATTTTTACTAGATACCCTTTAAGACACTGAACAAGTCTCTCGTATCTAGTTTTTGAATATGTTTTTTATTAAAAGTTGATGTAGTTTTCAAATCGTTTTTGCCTATTAAAATGAATGTGTGATTTTTTAATTCAGTAGATGTCTTAATTAATATTCAGATCTTAAGACAACCATAAAATCTTCAGATCAATAACTAATTGTCATGATTTGTGATTCTTTTAGCATGTTGCTGGATTTGGTTTGCATGTTGTGTTAAGGATTTTTGTACTCATAAATATAAATGCCATTAATCTGTATGCTTCCTTATCTTATAAAATTTGTCTTATTTTGATATCTAGCTCCATAAAGTGATTTGGAAGGTGCACTGTCTGTTACATATTTTGGAAGAGTCTCTGGAGAATCAAAATACTTCATAATTAATTGGATATAATCAACATTATTGTGAAATAAATTTTGGAAATGTGATTTATAAGTTCTCTTCATAAGATGGAATCAGTTTTACTTAGTTTTAGGACTCATTTTCATTTTTTCAAACATTTTAGAAAATAATTTTTCACATTTCAACTAGAATGGCTTTTACTTTTCAAGTGTTATTTTCTGGTATCTAGAGAGAGAGAATATTGAAGTATATTCTAAATGATTCACTTGCCACTAATGGACACTCAAGATAAAAACCAGGTCTGACTTCTAAATTTAATTATAAACCTTGATAGATTTTATATAGTTTTTATTTTCAATATTTTCTCACTAATGATATGTATTACAGTTAAATTGAAGAGTTCACAATGTTCTCCGTAAAGAGACAACCAGGAGCACAGCAGTACAAGGATTTATTATCCGCTGCAGGAAGGGAGAATGCATGTGTGGAGAGAAATGTCCCAGTAAGACAGTATTGGGAGGAATTTACTATAAATTTGGGCTTTGGTTATGTGATTTGGCAGAAGGCTCAACTAAGTAAAAATTTGGTCTTCATCAAATACTATAGGAACTCTAGTTATTTCTATACCTGAATAATAAATATTACCGAAAAAAAGAATAAGAAAGGGTAATGTTGCGATTGCTAAAGAAGTAGCAATCACTCATAGCAGCTGAAGCAAGGGAATGCTTGATATTTTAAAGTATGTACAGTGATTTCATTTTTTTTGTTTGTCGACATCATGAACAGTTTATGTTATCTGTTCTTCTTTGTCATGGGCAGAGAGTGATGTTGTTGGAAAGTAGGATTCTGTGAAGTTGTTTTGCTCCAAATAGAAGAACACCGTGGTCTAGCTGCAAATGCCAGCAGAGCTCCTGAAAATATCAGGGTGTAAATGAACACAGCCAAAAGCGGCAGCCAGCCTGCATTTGCAGGGGCTTCTATTCCCTTCCTCCTGAATGAATTTTATGATAACACATTGGCCTCCAAATCAGTAGTTATTAAAATTAGAATCAGAGAATGATGGTGCTATAAAGCAACTCTCCCATGCCCTTATCATTCCTTCTTGCCTGAGATAAAATGTATTTAAAGCACCACATGACCTAGCAGGAAATATTCAAGGTAAGATATATAAGACCATGACTACATCTCATGGTTGAACAAAGAACCAATACAATCCAAGATGTGGTCTAACAATTACAAACATATGACAAATAATTAGTCTGTAAAAAAGTAATAACTTTCTAATAAAGTGACAAATATTATTTCCAAGCCTTGAAGTCAGCACTAAAGTTTAAGGGCCTCTATTTGTATTCTAATCCTTCCTTTGGTTCACACTATCAATCTACTGAGCTTCCTGTTAACCTCAGAGATTGAAAGGACACTCTTGGGAGTAAATCAGCTGTGTGTCCTTCAGAAAAGTGAATTCAGCTTCAATACAGACTCATGTGAAGACCTGCTTTTCAAGTAGAGCCTGTGTTTTAAAAATTTACATATTCTTTTATTCAAATGTTGTTTTGAAACTATATTTTACTATTTTAGTCATATCATTTTATTAAAATAACTAACCTGGCAGTGTCATCACTGAGAAACTGAAAATGTATACAGTCCACTGAGGTTCATCGTGCCTTTAAAAAATATTTTATCAGACTTTTTAAAGCCATGAAATTTTATTAGTTTTATGTATTGTCACTAACTTCCTATGTAACTCAGAACTTATTAAGCAGCCATTTGGCGTGCAGTGCAAAAATTATGTATGAGTTCATGTAACTTTGACCCAGAGAAAAATTATAGACTATTCTGACATCATTTAAGTCTGTCTCATGAGTCACATTGATCAGTAATATGTGCAGAATTTATTTATCAAGTGAACCTGAAATAAGCAAGGTAGGAGAAAAAGACTTCATGAAGTCACTGGTAAACTGGAGTCACAGGAAACTCAAGAGGGTAATCAATTATTCATTTTTTCTACAAGTTGGATTTCATCCTCGAAATGACAATACTCAAGCAAAGGTACAAAACTAATCTCAGAATCAAAAACCAGAAATAATCCAAAGCTAGAAGCAGTTGAGTCCAAATAGAGACTTTTAAACAATTTTATGTCCTCAGAGTTTTAGATTGAGACATGAGATTACAGCCTATTCTCACAAATTAGCTAGGGGTAAAGATAACTGGGTCCCTCCCAATAAGGCGATATGATGAGGCAGTGTCTGTGTGAATGTTCTCTCTACAAAAACACTCATGTTCACAAAATCTTGGGAAGCTATAAGGTCAAGTTAAAATATAGAACCTAACTCAGTCCTTATAGTTTGCCACTCAAATTCGGGAAATCTACTGGCAATTAAAACTACTGGGGATATCAATCTTACTTTCCTCTTTATTTATATTTGTTGTTTATCAGTAAAAGAAACCATGTTATCTTTAGACTTATATATCTGATTTGTTTCATTTAACATTATGATCTTAAAGTATATCATTCATTTTTCCTGCAAATTACTCAAATTTTCTTTCTTTGTGACTGAGTAATACTCCAACAGGAATATATACTACATTTTCTTATTCTATTCATCTGTTGATAAGCAGATGGGCTGCTCTGAAGATTTAACTACTGTAATTTGTGCTGCTATAAATATGAATATGAATGTATCACTGTACTACGATGTATTTAATTATTTTAGGTCAAATATAATTTCTGTTTTTAGTTTTTTTAAATTCCCCATACTGACTTTCACATTATTTTGCTACTTTACATTCCACCATCAGACAGCAAGATTCTTATTTCCCTACAGTGTCATCAGTATTTTTGGTTTTTGTGTTCTTGATAATAGGTATTCTTTTAGTGTTGTTTTGATTTGCCTTGGTCTAACTGAACATATTTTCACATACCTATTGGCCACTTGTACTTCCACTTTCAAGAAGTATCTATTCATTTCCACTTTTTTATTGAGGTCTTTTATTTTTTAGATGAGTTAACGATATATTCTACATGCTAGTTCTATGTTGAGGAGTACCTGGCAAAACCTTTTTCTGCTTCTTCAGGCTGCATCTTCATGGTCTTATTTGTCTTCAATTTCTCAAGAATTTTCTTTCATTTCTGGCTTTCCTGTGAGCTCTTTCTTGCTTCTTTGACCATTATTTCTTTTTCTTTTCCCTAAATTACTATTTGCCAGATGTCTCAAATTCAGATCCTAGAAAGGCTGTGACCTGCCACTGACTTTTATTCTGTCACTTTAACTGTAATCTTTAATTGGCCAAGGCGGGTGATCTTTCCTGTCAGAATGTCACACTGTCATACTGTTTTGTAATATTTTTTTTAAAAGTTAGTATCTTAATCTCTAATTTATTCTGCTTTGCTCTTCATGTAACATTGACTTAGGTACAAGTTTATTGTTCTGTTATATAATTTGCAGAAAAGTTTGATAAATTCATTCAAATATCAAATTAAAAATGTCTCAGATCATCAAAGATCTTGATTAATTTATTTAATAATTGACTCACTGATAACAGTAAGGCATCCCTTCCCAAATCATGGAATATCCTTGAGAATTTAAGACCTTTCATACTTTTAATTATTTCTATAGTGTTTATCTTCACAACTTAACAATAGTCAACTTACTTTAGAAATGTATATTTCTGTGGCTAGTCTGATGTTATTGTATTTTGTACTATATTTTCTGGATAACGGTCAAACTTCTGAGATTCTTACTTGACTTGCAAGATAACCTATCAAGTTTCATGGATGCTATCAGGACATATGTCTCTTGGTTTAGAACAACAATTGGTTAACCACAACAGTAACATTAACCTGCTCTTAATATATATGTACACTAGCTGTCTGGGCTCCAGTCTGCATGGGGAACTACACAGGCTCAGCTGATCCTTGTACAACCAGTGTTTGTAGTGGAGTGAGGAAGAATGTGAATGAAGAACTCTGAGCTCAGAGAACTTCAAACGTTTTTAATGGAAATTGGACAAGTCTGTCCTTATTCTGGATACAAACATCCTTATAAAAATACCCCAGAATAAAGATGGTCATTGTTTCTGGCCACGACACGTATAAGACTGGCATAAAGAATCATCTCTTTTTAGTTTTTTGTTTCTTCCTTTGTTTAAATGAGAAGATGGCCTTTTGTAAGGTCAATTTCAATTCAGGTAACTCAAAGTGCTCATTTACTTCCTTATTGTCTGTATACTGATTCTGTGCCTTTGGTTTTCTCTGCAGTATGATAAAATACTTTTGTAAAATGATGTTTATACATGCTTTTTCTAATACTTACAATTGGAATTCATTTATTTCTCTCTAATGTTAGAAAAGACTGCTGGTAATATGGTAATATGTCTTTTTCTTGATATCAAAGAAAAGTTTCTGAAGTTTATCAGGTGTAATGTCCACTAATCTTTTTAAGGTTTAATGTTATCAAACTTGGTAAATTTAATAAAGGTAATCAAAATTACATGTACTTGCATAAAATAAAAAGAAAATATTACTTAATATTTTGTACAAAGTAACTTCAAAATCCCTTGATCATTACTTGTCTCTGAGGGGGAAATTTTTAGCTATTATTTTGATTTTGTTTAAAACATAGTCACTGAGGACATTTTGACATATATTTTCAGGAATTTCTTGGTTTATCAATTTGTTATTCTGTATGGTAACATGTATGTATAATATACTGTTAATGAGCTATTATATATAATATATATATACACTGTATACAAATATAAACACATGTATATATGTAGGAAAATGTCAAAAATTGAGAAGGAAAAGTAAATGATGTAGTAGAAAGGATTAGATAAACCACCTCAAAGAAAATAATATGGATGTCTATTAATAGCATATTTAGATGGCTTGATGGATTTATGATCTATACATGGATTATAAACTATAAATAGAAGATAATGAAATCAAATATCTTTATCATATACAGACATTAGCATACTTTAAAAGCAAAACTTCAAATGTAATTATCATAAGACAAAAATAATGATCACTCATTAATGAAAGATACAGAAGATAAAGTAGAAGATATGGGTGATAGCATGAATGGAGGCACATAGGGAAAGATCAATGTATACAAAAAATAGGATAGATTTCCTAATAATACAAGAAAAATAAAATGGAAGCTCCTCAAAAGCCACACCAAACAAAAGATTACTGACAATATTTGGAAGCATTCTCTTTACAAAACTTGAACAATCTCAACTTTCTGTCTGTGACACTGATTTCTTCTATGATGCTTACTAAAGAACAAA
>PVIR01030533.1:0-20019 GCA_004026965.1 Petromus typicus | reverse complement strand
TAAGGCAAGTTTGATTAAAAATCTGTGGAGAAGCCAGGCACAGTAGTGCATAATCCAGAAGAATAGGCGGCTGAAGAAGGAAAGTTCCAAGTTCAAGCCTAGCCTGAGCAACTCAGTGACTTAGTAAGATGCCATCTCAAAATAAAACAAAACAAAAACAAAAAACTCGGACATGGTGGCACATGCCTGCAATGCCAGCACTTAGGCAGAAGGATGGCTGAGAGTTCGAGGCCAGCTAGGATAACTAATGAATTCAAGACCAACCTGGACTACATAGAGAGACCCTGTCTTGAAAAGAAAAGCTGCGCATACTGCTCAATGTGAAGACCTTTGGTCTAATCCTCATTAAAAAAAAAAAAGGACTAGAGATGTAGTTCAGTAGTGCCACACCTGCCTTGTAAGGACAAGGTCCTGAATTTGATCTCCAGTACCAAGAAAAAAAATAGAGACTGCTGTAGGTACAAGGAAGTAGAATCTAGAGGTGGCAAACTAAGGGACATAGGCAGAAGATGAAAGCATGCAGGGCACTAAGGGAGGTCATGCTATAGAGGGGAAAGGGAGGCCAGATTCCAGCATCCTGTGTGAGGAGTCAACTTCAGTGAGTGAGCAGTGAGAAGCACACAGATGAAGATGGAAGGGTGAGGATGCATAGAATAATGGGGGTCTGGGGATGTAGCTCAATGGTTCTACTGCCTGCTTTGCAAGTGCAAGGTCCCCAGTTCAATCTCCTGTGACCACGTACAACAGTGCCAGGTGTGGTGACTCATGCCCACCAGCAACCAGTACCACATAGCACAATGCCAGGCATGGTGGCTCATGCCTGTCATCCCAGCACTTGGGAGGCAGATGCAAGAGGATTGCTGTGAGGTTGAGGCTCATCTGGGCTACACAGTGAGCTCAGGGATAGCCTGAACTACAAAGCAAGGCCCTGTCTCAAAAAAAGAAAAGAATAATAATAGGATGTTAACCATGATGACAAGTTAAGGTGCTTTCTGGAGGCCAGGCCTTGGGCTAAGCACCTTACATGCATTTCCTCACTTAATTCTTTTTTTTCTTTTTTGTTTTTGGTACTGGGGATTGAATTCCTGACCTTGTGCTTGCCAGGCAGTCCCCAGAACCACTGAGCTAAATCCTAAGCTTTTTCACTTAATTCTGTCACTGTATTCATTTGTTAGGAAGCCCTGCCATTCCACAGATTACATTCCTTTTGCAACAAAAATGTATTTTCTCACAGTTCTAAATACTAGATAGAAATCTGACATCAACATATGGGCATTGGGGGCCAGGGATGTAGCTCACTGATACCACTACGTGCCTTGCAAGCACAGGGTCCTGAGTTCAATTTCTTGTGCTATCAAAAAACCCCATAAGATATTGGCAGTGTTGGTTTCTTTCTTTTTTAAGACAGGGTCTCACTTTTGTAGTTCAGGCTGGCCCTGAACTCAACCTCGAACTCAGCAACCCTCCTGCCTTTGCCTCCCAGGTGCTGGGATGACAGGTGTGAGCCACCATGCCCGGCCTGGCACTGTGGTATGTAGTACTGATTGCTGTTGGGCGTGAATCTCCACATCTGGCCTTGTTGTATGTGGTTACTGGGGATTGAACCCAGGACTTTGCACTTGCAAGGCAGGTGCTGAAACCACTGAGCTAAATCCCCGACCCCAGTGTTGGTTTATTTAGCCACCCCACCTCAAATGGCGCTGAAAGCCTCTCCCTAAAAGCAGTCACATTCTAGGGTATAAGAGCTTAGAACTTATACATACGAAGTAATAGAGGACACAATACAGCCTATAATACTCACTGAATGTGTAAGTACTGTTTTATTCACAATTTACAGGTGAAGAAACTGAGGCTCGAAGTTAACATGTTCATTTATTCATTCACTCTTCATTGATACATCAGCATCTATTATGTATTAGGCCTTAATGGCTGTACAGCAGCAAACAAAAAGTTCCTTTCCACCCTCACAGAAATTACAGTCAGGTGAGGAAAGGCAGATTTTACAAAGGTGTTATGTTAGGTTAGTGTTATGAAGAAAAATAAAACAGAGTATGAGGTTGAAAATGCAGGATCATGTGGATTTTTCCCCTTGCAGAAGGGTGAAGAATGGGCTGACTGAAGAGGGAACAGCGGGTAGAGGTTGTGTGAGGACAAAGTAAGGGTGCTAGGCCTGTGCGTGCGCCTGCAGAGACTGGCGCCTGCGGAGGTTAGACCTGTGTCTGGTTAAACATGTAGAAATCCCCTCTGGTACCATCTCTGCAGAGACGGCCGTGTGCTTGTGGGAGCACTGGCTCTGACCCACATCATGCCTTTCTCATGCAGGGTTCAGTTTGCTGAACACTCAGGAGCTAATGAACAAATTAACGCAAGCAAAAGCTGGTTGCCTCGGAGAGCAGATGAAAAATGCCAGTGGCCTCCATTATGCCTGTGCCCCAGTCCCACCTGCATGTGCTGCCCCCTCACCCCTGAGCATGATGGACTCAAGGCCTCACATAGACCTGGGCCCCGAGACACCAGACATGAGCAGCTAGGCTGTCCCCCAGAGCAAAACTGGACAAGCAGCCCAGCAACTACTGTTCTGCGTCCTTGGTCGTTTCAGGAAACACAGCAGTGGGGAGCAAGAGACCAGCACGCTGCCCTCACCACCTCTCCTGACTACAGTGGAGGACATGAACCAGGTATTGATTGGCAGCTGGCTCCTGATAAAGATGAGGGAAAGTTCAAGAGCTTTGGTTTTAAGAGAATTTCTTAAATCATGAGGTTCTTTGGGCTGGACCACTTTTTTTTTTTTTTCCTCATGATTTTGTCTAAATGATTAGCTGCCTCAGCTGACTGAGCCAAATGTAGAAGTAACTCTAGGACTATACTGCCTAGTATGATAGCCACTTGCCACATGCAACTGTTGAGTTATTTAGCTCCAAGGCTGCTTTAGCTACATATGGATATATGGCTAGAGCTTTCTGCACTAGACAGTGAAGGCATAGAGCATTGCCATCACTGTAAGAAGTTCAGTGCTCAAGGTCATGGGGAAGGCTGGGGCTCACACCCTGCCAGGTAGGTAGAAAGTAGCCAGAGATCTGGGGAGGAGGGAAAAGATGATAAATCACTAGAAATGCTAAGAACTCTCTTTTTTCTCAGGATAACAAAACCAAAACATGGCCACCCAAAGCACCGTGGCAGCATCCTTCTCCGCTTCCCAGCACACTGCCCAGCCCAAGCGGACCACTCTATGCAGTTGCCAGCCCAGGCAGCCAGTGGAATGACACCATGCAGATGCTGCAGTCTCCTGTGTGGGCTGCAACCAACGACTGCAGTGCAGCCTCCTTCACCTACATGCAGACTCCGCCGCAGCCCCCACCCCCACCAGCACACAAGGCGGCACCCAAGGGCTTCAAGGCCTTCCCAGGGAAGGCTGAGCGCAGGCCGGCCTACTTGCCCCAGTACTGATGCAGGGCCAGCCTGCCTGCCTGTCCAGGGGCCAGTGTCCCCACCCCAGGGCTAACTAGCTATGATACCAGCCCCCAGAGGACCAGTGCACCCCTGTCCCAAGGACGGTTTCTTAGCAATGAGTTTTGGCAGCTCCAAGCCTTTAAAACCTGATTTCTCACACTCTGAAGGCAGTAGACCCCTGGAGAGCCAGCTGAAGATGGAGATTTCTGACACTCGGGGATGCTGGGCAACTGAGCACCTCAGGTGATTCTGATGTGGGTGGCCAGACGCCACACTTGGAGAAACACAGGTCTAAGGTTGCTAATTCTGCTGTGTTTTGGGGAGGTGTCAGCCTGAAGGCTGAGAGCAAAACTGACCGTTCTTGTGAAAGCTTCTCCTTTTCCTTCCTCAACACTTTGAGTGATGACCCCACCTATCACTGATTTCATAGCTATTGTTTAATGTAAGTTTCTAGTTAAAACATCTGCCTAAAATGCATTGAATATTTTAGGATAACAGATACATAGGCTGGAGGTTTGCTCAACACTATATTTAAATCTGTACAAAATGGGCAAGGTAGAGAGTATGTGTGATGAAAAGCAGTCAGCTGGGTATTCTGGGGGATGGGCAGCCTTTTCCACCCCAGAAGCACCCAGGGGATGTATGTAGCCCTTAGCAGGTTCACAAAAAGAGGTTGGTGAAACCGACCCAGAGGTCTGTTCCTGAGGCTAGGTGGAGAGGAGCCAGCTGGCTGTATCTGGGCCAGCCAGCTGCACCTGGTGCCCTCAGACCCTCCACACCTGGCTGGAGACACCATGCAGCCTTGGCATAACGAACTCGGTCACAGGCTGCGCAGAGACACCTGCACTTGAAACTGCAGTAACATCTGTGAGCTGGCTCAAAACAAACCAGTTAAAGGCTTTTCTTTAAGAAAAACAGAAACAAGACACACCTCATTTTCAGTTAACATGTGCCATTAAGTAGATAACATCTTGTGGATTTAGGGATATTTTCCAGCCAGAATGGATCCAGAATTGAATGGTGCTTAAATTGAGAAATAATAAATATATCTATATAGAATAGGCATATCCCACTGTATAATTGAGGTTACAGAAAGTTCTTTATATAAAACGTATTTAAATTTTTCATATTTCATCTTTGAAAAAAATCTAAAAATTCATGATATTTTCTGGTATGAAAGTTTGACAGTATTAATATTTTTTTTATATTTTCTTAAATCATTAAACCATTTTAATATATGTTAACTACTAATAAATGGTTTATTCTTTCTAACTCCATATAAGCTTTTCCAGCAAAGATTGTAATAACACATTTATGTTCTCATTTTTCTACAGATATAAGTAAATTTATATTTAAAAATACCAAAAAGAATAAATATATATATATATGTATGTATGTACACATACCATACACACACACAAACTATAGAGGACCCTTAGGTTGTCTGAGCCCAGCCACCTTCATTTTTAGTACTGTGTTGTCGGGCTGCTTCCAGGCCTCAGGTGTTGTCTTTTGTGCTGTGTGGGGATGTCATTGCTGCCTGTACCTAATGATCCTTTCACCGTGGGTTCTGAACATTCACCTCACCATGTTTACAGAAAACTATTTTGTACATAGAGTTTTCCAGGCACATGCTTTGCACCAACCCTGCGTGGCTCTTGTCTGTATTAGCTGTCACGGTGTGCACACTAAGCTCTGTTATAGTTCTTTGTGGCTGTTTTACTTGTAAGATAGTTTTCTATTTCCTTCGGTAATGTGTCCAGAGTACCCTGTATTTCAAGTTCTATTAAACTGAAGTACTTTTGTTTTAATAGTGCCTCCCCCAAAGACCTCATCCTGGACAGAAGTCAGTCCTCGATGCCCTAGTATAAGTGACAACCATAATTGTCACTTTCTGGTTTGTTCTTCTCTATTTAAGAAGACAGTTCATAATTGCATTTCCATGGGCTGTGAGACTGTGTGAAGCTGTTTGTGTAGTCTCCATGTAGGTGCTGTGTTCCCAGCACCACCTTGCTCTGAACACTGGTAATTCCAGGTGCTGCGCTCGGCAGAGGGGTCTCGCCAAAGCGCATGTTTGTGTGTGTGTGTTTGTGTGTGTGTGTGTGCACGCGTGCGTGCGTGTGTGTGTGTCCTTGGCATGGGCGTGGCTGCCTTGCTCGGGCATCAGCAGGACATTTTGTGAATAGTTACAATGCTTCCAAACTGGAACTCTACATTTTGTATCTTTTAAAGCTCCTATAAGTAAAATAACTATTGGCTTTATTAAAAAAATATACATTTAATAATACTCTGTATCTTTATTTAAAATGAACCACAGCAGGGCTGGGGATTTAGCTCAGTGGTTCTGGCTCCTGCCTTGCAAGCACAAGGGCCCAGGTGCGATCCCAGTAACCACGTACGACAGTGCCAGGCATGGTGGCTCACACCTGTAATCCCAGCACTTGGGAGGCAAAACAGGAGGATTGCTGTGAGTTCGAGGCTGAACACAGGGCCAGCCTGAACTACAAAGCGAGACCCTGTCAGAGGCTGCCTAACTTACCACTGTGAAAAGCTGTGTATAAGTTCCTTTCTCGGTCACTCTGCCCTCTGTTCAGGAGACCTGTCAAGGAGAAAATGGGAGAGTATTGGAATGAGCTGGAGTGGATGGGCAGAAAGTCACACCAACCACAGCCTCCTCTTGGCTTCCCTGAGGCCATAGCTAGTTTCCACCACTGCACAGGTGGAGCTAACACACAGGTGAAGGATTCAGGCATACTCTGAGTTGGGACCTGCTAACAGCCATGTCCCACCAAATGCAGGTGCTGTGACCTGCCTGCCAGCCTTTCCAGGGAGCAGACCCAGGGAAGAGGATTTGTTCTGTCCTCTTTGCCACCCTGGACCTCAGTCTGTGCTGAGCAACCTGGCCTCACAGGGTAAAAAGCCTGTCTCCTTGGATGATCCCACCCTATCTACCTACAGCAAGAAGACAGACTGTATCATGGAAGCCACAGGGGATGGGAGGTTATTAGGAAATTTCAACTCACCTTCACCTACAAAAAGGCAGCATTTCGCTTGAGTTTTGTTCATGAGCTTAGGTTATGGCCCTAGGTGGCAGGGAAGGATTGTTGGAGGAGTACCCTTCCTGTCTCCATAGGCCAGGCCCTTGCTTATGAGAATGACGTAGTCCCCACAGGTGAAACAAATCTTAGGATACGGCCCTGTATTTCCCTTCCTTACAAGAGTCCCACCAACTGTTTGCGCATTGCTCTGGCTGAAGTCCTAGAAAACATTCTTGATCCCTCTTTCATTAAAGTTGCCAACAAGCCCAAGCCGTGTATCTCCAATCACACCTGAATTCCTCCATGCGGACTGAATTCCGTATCCCCATCCATCAGTCCTTCCCCAGGCTCCTGCCTCCCCTCTGGTCTCAGGTTTTCACACATCCTGTCTGCAATCCACTCAGCCTTGCCTGTTGGTTTCAAAGCTCCTTAATCCATCAGCACTGGATGATGGTGCACGCTTGTGATACGAGGACTCGGGAACTATGAGTTCCAGGCCAGCTTGGGCTACATAGTGAATTCAAGGCCAGTATGAAATACATACTGAGACCTTGTCTCAAAATAAAATGAACCCATCAGTAGTCTGGGGTCAGTGTCTATCTTATAACCGTTTTTTTCTTTTGGTACTAGGGACTGAACTTGGGACCTTGCACTTGCCAGTGCCAGGCAGGTGCGGTACCACTGAACTACATACACCTCCAGCTCTTAACTTGGTTTTTCATCCATCACAGGACTTAGTATCACACTGGTATGTTGTGGGTTGGCATCACTCCCTCCCCCTAGCCCTCGATACAACAAGGAGAGTCTTGTTCAAGGCAACGGGCCCAGGGAGAAGCACAGTCCCCAGTACCACCAAGCAACTTGAGACATGAAAGGAGGTGTTGCTAGGGCTGAAATTTGCCAAATCTAATACACGGCATAAATCAGTCAACTAGTTTTGCTTTGTAGTGTAGGTTGGCCTTGGACTGCGTAGCCCAGGCTGGCTTCGAATTTGCCTTAGGCTCCAGAGTACTGGGATTGCGGTTCTGTGTCCCTATGCCTGGCCGAGACTCTAAAACGCTCTTGTGTTGGACTAAAGAACACATGCACGGGCCGGGGAGTTAGCTCAGTGGTTCCGGCGCCTGTCTTCCAAGCGCAAGGGCCCGGGTTCGATTCCCCGGTAACCACATACCATACTGGGTGTGGAGACTCACGCCCTGCAGCAACCAGTACCACACACCACAGTGCCGGGCGTGGTGGCTCACGCCTGTAAACCCAGCACTCGGGAGGCGGAGGCAGGAGGATTGCTGTGATGTGAGTTTGAGGCTCAGCCAGGGCCAGCCTGAACCACAAAGCGAGACCCTGTCTCAAAAAAACCAAAAAAAAAAAAAAACCACACACACAAGGTACTGTGGCTTGGTTTGCAAATTAGAGACCAGTCTGGACAATTTTACACAACCCTGCCTCAAAGTTTAAAAGCTGGGGTTGTAGCCCAGTGCAAAGGTCCTGGCCTCAATCTTCGCTACCAGGAAAAAATATTTTTCAAAAATATGTATGGATCAGACTTTGTATGCCTTTAATAAATATCGAGCTTTCTACTCTCATGGCAACCCACACGTTATGGATAATAGGAACAATTTTTTGTTTGGTTGCTTGGTTGTTGAAGCACAAGAAGCAGATTCATAGAAAAAAACTGCGAAGCTACAGAGGCCAAAGCAAACAGCCTTTCTGGAGCACAGCGCAGACATCCCCCAATGGCGCGTGACCGGTACGGAGCGCATGCGTAGTTCGCCCCCACTGAGCATGCTCAGAAGCTCACATTGCGCCCATCACTGACGTGCATACTAGAATGTCCCCCCTTCTCCCGCGGTCTGTGCCCCCGGGCCCTGCGCGCACATGCGCACATCTCACATGCGCCAGCCCGCCGCCCCGAACGTGTCAGCCCACACGCACACGCCCCCGCCCTCTCTCTTCCGTACCTGCGCGTGGTCGCGTCTCCTTCGCGCGTGGGTTCGTACGTGCCTGCGCCTGGCCCCAGGGGGCGCGGTCCTGCTCACCGCCCACCGTGACTCAGCATCTTGGGGTGAAAGTCTCCAAACTGCTCTTGAAAATCTGTCAGTGTGAAAATGGTGGCGCTGGCTGTTTCCCCCTTCCTGCGGATCCTTCAGCTCTGGCTTAGAGCTCAGCTCCTTGCCGTTTATCTGCTCCTCGGAGTACTCTCTTCTGCAGCCTCCTCTTGCTCTCACGATCACTTAGTCTCCAGGTCCTGACAAACCCCTATTCAGGGTCCAGTAATTAAGGCCTGCTTTATCTGCAATCCTATTCCTGAATTTCCTTGTGTTGGCCGCCACAGGTTGTAGCAGGTGCTAGTTTCATGAGAGTTTGTAGCGCGGCTTTTCAGTGCTGTAAGGGCTATACCTGGACTTCCCAAATTTGTCCACACTATCTCCCCTTTGATCCAATTAATTGGCAAGGGTCAGAGCATCTTCCAGAATGCCATGAAAGAGGGTCTCTCGGGGTTTTGTGCTAGATTTTGGTTTGATTTCGTTTTTGTTTTCCGTCAGTCCCTGGTTTGGGAGCATGAACCTGAAGGAGTTTGAGTCCAGAATCTCTGTGCTTCTGAATCTACTCTTATTTGCCTCACTTTGCACACGTGATGGGGATAATGGTTATTGAAGTAACAGTGGGAAAGTTTAACATTCTTTAGAATGTACACTCCCATTCCCAATGATTTTTTAGATAGGGTCTTGCTTTGTATTTGAGGCTGGCCCTGAGCTCAGCCTTCAACTCACATCACAGCAATCCTCCTGCCTCTGCCTCCCGAGTGCTGTGATTACAGGCGTGAGCCACCACCCCTGGCACTGTGGTATGTGGTACTGATTGTTGCTGCGGTGAGTCTCCACGCCCAGTATTGTTATGTGGATACCGGCCATGAACCCAGGCCCTTGCTCTTGGAAAACAGGCGCCAGAACCACTGAGCTATATCCTTCCCCCAACTCCCACCCCGCCCACGAATTTTTTGTACTCCTAAAAACAACATACCTATGGACTGAATCTCAGGTTTGTCCTGTCAGGCATTTTTTTTTTTTTTAACATAGGGTCTCGTTTTGTAATTCAGGCTGGCCTCGAACTCACAGCAATCTTACCTTCTCTGCCTCAGACAGGCATCTTAACCCCACCACCAAAAAAAAAAAAAAAAAAAAAAAAAAAGCAGAGAGGGCCCTTTGGTCATCCCTGATATCAGGGAGGCAGGGGAAGAAACAACGGTAAGTGGGCATGTTGGCACATGCCTGAAAATGGCTTCCAGTTGGAGGCCAACCTGGACTACAAATGAAAACCCTGTCTCAGAGAAGGAAAAAAGGTAGTAGTTTTAGACAAAGACAACAGATAACCACCATAGTCACTAAAATAACAGAAAAAAGGGAGTGAGCCTGATGTGGAGGCACATTCTTTATAAGCCCAGAACTCTAAGAGGTTCATCTACACCTTAGGCAACTTAGAACTCAGCGAGACCCTGTTTCAAAAAAAATTTTTTAAAGGCCCAGAGATTTAGCTCTGTGGTTCTAGCACCTGCCTAGCAAGCTCAGGGTCCTGAATTCGGTCCCCAGTAACCTCATACCAAAATGCCAGGCATGGTGGCTCATGTCTGTAATCCGGGCACTCAGGAGGCAGAGGCATAAGGATTGGTATGTTTGAGGCTAGCCTGGGCTACAAAGTGAGTTCAGGGCCAGCTTGAACTACAAAGCGAGACCCTGTCTCAAAAAATTAAAAAAAAAAAAAAAGATTGGGGATATAGCTCAATGTGAAAGTCCTGGTACCACAAAAAAGAAAAGGAAGTCAGTGGCTAATGGGGTGAGTGACTAGTGGAGCATAGCTCCTGAGACTTGCCTTCCTTTTTAGTTGAGGTAGTTATGAAGCATGGTTTGGAGTTGAAGT
This sequence comes from Petromus typicus, assembly GCA_004026965.1. NCBI lineage: Eukaryota > Metazoa > Chordata > Mammalia > Rodentia > Petromuridae > Petromus > Petromus typicus. The sequence continues at coordinate 9,616 of PVIR01030533.1, read as the reverse complement.
ATTGTGTTATGCAGGTTAAGTAGAAGCTTGACTGGGAAAGTGGTTGAATATTCTCTGGAGCTCCAACAGAGCAGGTACTGGGGTTGCAGCTCAGTGGTAAGAGTACTTGTCTGGCATGGATGAGGCCCTGGGTTTCCTTCCCCAGCAATGGAGTAAGAAAACCCAAAGAATGCTGTTCAGCAGTTTTAGGGTCACAGATTATCCTGGTTGTGTAATGGGAAAGGCAGATAATTCTCATAGTTGAGAGCTGGCCCCAAACCCCCCTGGGAAAAGAAGAGCTGTGTGGATAGGACTGCTTTCTGGAAAGTCCTGTGACACTTCTGGGCTTTCCCGCCGCTCCATTTTCCTTTATCATCTTTAGGACCTCAAATTATGCTGTATGGAGAGAAAGGCCATTGTGGAACAGTGGCATGGAGTAGGACAGTGAGCCTAAGCCAAACAAAGGCCTGGATGGACACACTCCTTGGTTGGTTGACCTTTCTGTGAAACCAGATGGTACACTTAGTTGATTGAAGAATGCCAGTTCTTTTTTTTTTTTTTTTCTAATACCCAACTTGGTACCTCCGCTTAGTCTACTTAGATTTCTTTTTTTTTTTTTTTGGTAATGTTTTTTTTTTGAGACAGGGTCTCGCTTTGTGGTTCAGGCTGGCCCTGAGCTCAGCCTCCAACTCACATCACAGCAATCCTCCTGCCTCTGCCTCCCGAGTGCTAGGATTACAGGCATGAGCCACCACGCCCGGCACTGTGGTATGTCATACTGGCTGCTGCTGGGCATGAGTCTCCACACCCAGTATGGTATGTGGTTACCGGGGATCGAACCTAGGTCCTTGAGCTTGCAAGACAGGCACCTGAACCACTAATGTCATGTCCCATTCTCATCTGGCATCGAACCACGGGCGAGGGTCATCACGCAGAGACGAAATGGTGGAGAAGCCTTTATTGTCAGCGCGCTCAGCCCTTATATACAGCCCCACTTCCTTGTTTTCAACCTCTCCCAACCCGTCCCATAGGGGGTAGTCTTTGTCTATTTGTTTTCCTTTAATCACTGTGGCCCAGAGGGGCCCGCTGTTTAGCTGTTTACTGTTGCCTTGTACTTTCTTGATGGATCCAGCGTTGTTTAGCCTCAGGGGACCCCACATCTGAGCTAAATCCCCGGCCCCTCTACTTAGATTTCTGACAGGAGTCAGGTATAGTGAGGCAGGACTGTTACCCAGCACCCAGGAGACTGCTACAAGTTCAAGGCTAGCATGAGCTACACAATGAGACCCTGTCTTAAAAAAAAAAAAAAAAAGAAAGAAAGAAAGAAAATGCATAACAGGTTTTGGAAACTTCACGTGTCTAAAAATCAGGGTCAAACTGGGCTGGGGATTTAGCTCAGTGGTTCTGGCACCTGTCTTGCAAGTGCAAGGATCGGAGTTCAATCCCCAGTAACCACGTACCATACTGGGTGTGGAGACTCATGCCCAGCAGCAGCCAGTATGACATACCACAGTGCCGGGCGTGGTGGCTCACGACTCAGGAGGCAGAGGCAGGAGATTTGCTGTGATGTGAGCTGGAGGCTGAGCTCAGGGCCAGCCACAACTACAAAGTGAGACCCTGTCTAAAAAACAAAAAAAATCAAGATCAAACTTCACTCTTGCGGTCTTTCTCATTGATTTTACTTTGTTTTAGAGGACTGGTGATTAATTCCAGTGACTTGTGTGTGCTAGACAAGCACCCCACCACCGATCTGTATCCCTAGTCCTCTTCCTCATTGGAACTCTTCCTCATTCTTCACTGGAATTATTGATAATTCCATTTTTATAGAAACTTAGGTCCAAAACTAGATGTCATTCTGACCTTTCTATCACCATGAAATTTTGAATTGCTCCTTCATCCACACCACCACATCCAACTCTTACCATCCTGATTGAAGCTGCCTTTAGCAGTGAGACAAAACTCACACCACACAGTCCAAATTAAGAATCCTTTAGAGGCCGGGGATTTAGCTCAGTGGTTCCAGCATCTGCCTTGCGGGCACAAGGGCTGGAGTTCAGTCCCTGGTAACCACATACCACAATGCCAGGTGTGGTGACTCACGCCCATCAGCAATCAGTACCACACACCATAATGCTGGATGTGGTAACTCACGCCTGTAATTCCAGCACTTGGTAGGCAGAGGCAGGAGGATTGCTGTGAGTTTGATGCTTGCCTGAGCTACATAGTGCGCTCAGGGCCAATCTGAACTACAAAGTGAGACCCTGTCTCTAAAAAAAAAAAAAAAAAAAAAAACCCTTTAATTAGCTGGCAATCAAGGGTGGGCCAGTGCCCCAACGGCATCTTGATGCCAGACAGAAGACTTTCAGCCTTTTTTTGAAAGGGTAAAACCCACAAGATCAGTAAGTCACAAAGGCAGCACAAAGAACATTCCCCTTCAGTACGCTCAGGGTTACAGAAGCAGGTCGCCAGGTTAGGTAAACAACTGTCTTTACAACCCGAAGGTACAGGGTACCTGTTAACCCAGCAGAAGGTGTGTATTCTTGTGTTTGCACCTGCAGGAGTCCTGCTCCCTACTATGTCTTAACTAGGACATGGCCTGCCCTAAGCTGCTTATCTTAAGATACATTCCTTTCTCAAGAGGAGGGGGAGTAGAGTGAGTTCATGCAGAGGGGCAAGATAGAGGTACTTCTGCTTAGTGTGTTACTTCACCTTCCTCTCTGGCCACTGTCATTGCACGCACCTACTTGTGGCCGTGTATTCCTGCTGCCTGTCAATCTAATTCTTTGTAAAGCACGTCAGATGATGTCCCTCTCCTGCTTAAAATCCTTCAGCAGCTTTCCTTTTTTGATTAATTTGCAGTACGGAAGATTGAACCTAGTGCCTTCTCACTGACCTACATCTCCAGTCCTCTTTTACTTTTTATTTTGAGACATGGTCTTGCTAAATTCTAAATTTCCCAGGCTGGGCTCAAATTTGCAGGCTTCCTGCCTCAGCCTCCCAGAATTGTAGGATTATAGACATGAGCTGCCAAGCCCAATTCTTAGAAGAATTTCTAAGATCCCATGTGAACTTGTTGCTTTCCCTTTGATTTCTGATCTCATCTTCGAACTCTTTCTCTATCCATTCACATTTGCCTTCTGTTTCTGGACTATCTAAGCGCGCTCTCGCCTAGGAATTTTGCAATTTTTTCTCCCTTTGCCTCCGTACTGTTCTTGCAAGAGGCTTTGGTTCATTGTGTCTCAAAAGTGATTTTTTTTTTTGTTTGTGACCATTTTAGAAAGTTGCAACCCCATCCTTTTCAAGTTGGTTTTCTCAATAGCATTTTCCTGCATCTGTGGACACCCCGTGTGCCCACAGCACCTGGAAAGCTACTTGATAACATGGAAGGTGTTACAGAGTTTTGATGGAATGAATGAATAAATGCGATCTGGATGCTCGGCCTCTGCTCCCGCCCCCAGTTACTTTTGGGCAGCGGCCAACCGAGGGACAGTGCAGGTGGCCACCCTGTGTTACAGTGTCCAGCTCAGGCCCCGGGGCGACCACAGCTTCACAAGGTCGAGCAGCGGACAGCGAGGCGAGGGCCAGGGCGGGGCCGAGTGCGGGGCGGGCCGGGCGCCTGCGCCATAAAGGCCGCCGCGTCGGGTCTCGGCTCAGCTCGGCTCGCCGCGCCGCCCGCCTCCTCGCGCTTCCTCCTCGCTCCCGCCCCAGTCCGTGCACAGTTCTGGTCCCGCCATGGCCGCGCTCACCCGGAACCCGGAGTTCCAGAAGCTGCAGCAGTGGCACCGCGCGCACGCCTCCGAACTCAACCTGCGCCGCCTGTTCGAAGGCGACAAAGAACGTTTCCACCACTTCAGGTGCGCACGTGGGGCGGCGGAAGGGGCTCGGGGACCCGGGTTGCAGACCGGGCCTGGGCTGCGGCCACACTGTCCTTGACGCCTCCTTGGAGCTGGGTCCTGGGGGCCCAGGTGCTCGCCTGCGGTCTGGAGGCCGCGGCTACTTGTTCCTGGGGGAAGGGGACCCCTCCTCGCCTCCTTCACCCCCTCCCCGCTCCAGCCCGGCGAGGGCACCTAACGCCCGGCTGAGAAGGGCTGCGCAGACGCAGCTGCCCCGTCCGCCCGCCCGCCCCTGGCCACGATCTGCTTGGCGCTATGTGTGGGCATGGTAGGCGGGTAGGGTCGGGGGGTTTGTGGGTTTTGGGGTGTTCAGAGTGGAAATGTTTGGACCTAATTCCGGCCAAAGCGGCGAATACGAGAGGCTGACGAACCACAGGGCAATGGAAAGGAGTAGGGGGATAGGTGAGGATTGGTCCTGTCGTGCTATGACCCGCTGGTATTAGAGAAGGAGAGGCAGGCGGGGACAGAGGACCGCCTACGGCTCCCATCTGGCCAGCCCGGACGTCTGGGTGGGTGCCCAAGGAAGCCCTGGGGAGGGGGTGTCATTCCGTGGGCGCTGCAGGGCTTTGCACCCCCATGCCTTTCCAGACGGTGACTCCTCGCCCAGGTTCTGTCTGCGTCGCAGTTATGTGGTATGGCTTCCACTGTGCAGCTGCTGCACTTCAGCTGGGCAACTGGAGCCCTTTTGGGGTGTGGCACGGGGACATGTTTCTTTGGGAGCAGCTCCTGCTTCTGGCCGGGTCAGGGGACTGGCTGAGGAGACCTGGGTGTGGTCAGCAGCCTCTGCATCTTTTTTCAGCTTGACTCTCAACACCAACCATGGGCATATCCTGCTGGATTACTCCAAGAACCTTGTGACGGAGGAAGTCATGAAAATGCTGGTGGAGCTGGTAATGTTCCATTTGGCGACTTTTGACGTGTAACCTTAGTATGACAGGAAAGCTGAGCCCTTGGGAATCCCAGGTCCACAAACAAGTGGACCTGTAACCACCTGTGTGCTGCGACGGGGCTCCAAAAGGCCGCCCTGGGTCGGGTTCTGAACAGCATCCCTGGGAACCGAGTGCCTAATGTTGGGGCACAGTGGGAAGAGGAGACAGGGTGCTGCTGTCTGCCAGCTCTGCTGACAGCAGGGCCCTGCCTTGGACTTGGGGACTTGGATTTGTGACCAGTGTGGTAGCACCAAACCTCAGTATCTTCTTTTCCTAGGCCAAGTCTAGGGGTGTGGAGGCTGCCCGGGAGCGCATGTTCCATGGTGAGAAGATCAACTCCACCGAGGTGAGCGGGCCTGGGGGATACGTTCCCCAGTGCTCTTCCTTTCCTTTGAGGTTCATCCAACTGTCGGCCTCACTGTGTCATCCTCCTTCCTCTTAGGCAATGCTTTTGCTAAATGTGGGGCCAGAGGGGCTGTTTCCTTGGGGGCTGGTTGCCGGAATTTAGGGCCTATCTTCCCCAAGACTAGCAGGTTGGCTTTGGTTAGCAAATCGGAATGGCTGTCAGTGTTAGCCCAGAGAGAAGCACATCTTAAGCCTGAAGGGAGAGAATTTCTAAAGTTTGTCAGACATTTTCTTAGAGAACTCGCTTGATTTATTAAGAAGACTGTCATGTCACAATTTCCTCAATGACAGAACTCAGTAGGAAGCAGTGGCGAGGCCAGATAGTGGGGACCCTGTTCCTGTCTTGCTGTGAAAATCTGAGGGAATAATACGCATTGAACACTCAGTCTCTGTCCTCATGGTATTGTTACCCTCCTGCTGCGTTTGAAAAATCTAAGGTTTGGGGGTTCAGTCACTTGTCCAAGATGTGATCACTGTAAGAGACAGAGCTGGGATTTGAATGCAGCCTGCATCAAAGCTGGGTACAGTGGCACACACCTATAGTCCCAGCACTCAGGAGGCTGAGGCAGGAAGGTTTCAGAGAATTCGAGGTTAGCCTGGGCTACATAATGAGACTATCTCAAAAAAAACAAAAACAAAAGCAGCCTGTCTTGGGCTGCTGAGTATAAAGAAGGCAGTAGTCATGGAGGGTTTCCTACGGAAGTGCAGTTGCCTGTGGAAGGTGGGAGGAGCCGGGAAGGTTGGGCAGGGTGCCGAGGAGGTGCCCTGAAGCCTCATCTGAGTGAGCTCCTCACTGCCGCAGCATCCTGAGATAATCTCTCTCCTGTGCACTGAAGACTCTTCTGAGGGCTGCAGCTGGATGAAGACATTTCACTCTTGAGACCCGGCCAGTTCCCTGGCACCTGTCACAGACTTCGGGTCTGGTTTGAGGCAGACGGTAGAGATCCTCCCTCTTGATGAGGGAAGCTCGCACTGCCTGCCTTTGCTTCACATCCAGAGGATGTGCTGGATGGATCTGCTGAGGACCTTGCAGAAGGTGCCAGCAGACACCGTGTCCGCTCATCAGGGATGAAGTTACCTGCGGCCTAGAGAGCCTGGTCCACTGCAGGCCTTTAGTGCTTATCTCTGACCGGTGATGTCACCACTCTGCCTTTGCTTGTGGTGTTCCTCTTTCTGCTGGCTGTGTGCCTCCTGACTACTGATGGGCCTTTGAGACCTGTCCTGAGCGTGTTCAGGCCCCATTCGACCCGTTTCTCATATCCTTTGCATACCAGGACATGGGACATGCTTTGCCTCTGCCAGTTCTCTGGGCTGGCTGCTGCTCCCATCAGTGTACTACAGGACCTTGCTCTGAGTCTGTGCTGTCAATAGACACCGAAGGGCTGCTTACCTGAAGAGAGGGCTGAGCTGACTCCGGGCCTTGTCGCACCATGGCTGGTGTGGAGCACAGGTCCCAGGGGGTGTGGGAGTGGGGGACTTCTTCACAATCTGAGCCTTGTCCCCAGGATCGTGCAGTATTGCACGTGGCCCTGCGAAACCGGTCGAATGTACCCATGCTGGTAGATGGCAAAGATGTGATGCCAGAGGTCAACAAGGTTCTGGACAAGATGAAGTCTTTCTGCCACGTAAGTAGGTGCTGGATTAGACTCGCCCTTGGCCACTTGTGTACCTGTGTTTGGAAATCAGGAGCCGTTCATGACACTGCCACTGCTTTAGAGGCAGGACACAGACCCTTGCTTCAGCCTCAGGTAGAGGCAGCCTGTGTGCTTACCGACCCTAGGGTCTGCTCAGAGGGAAACACCCCGATGGCAATGCACCTTGGGTACGTAGAGCCATGCTGGCCAGTGACAGAAGCCTGAAATTAAGAGAGAGATGGGGAGGTGAAGGGAGGAGACTTGCTCTGTCCCACTTCCTCGCTTATGACCCCTATTGCCTACCATAAGCAGATGTAAAAAAACAGTTGTAAAAGTTTCTTAACAGCACTCTCAGCCAGCTCTGCAGGGGCAGCCTTTAGAGATCCCTAGGAAATCTTCCCCCAGTTCCTATCCAGGTACCTGCATATGTGTGTATCTACGCATCTGTCTTCTGTTTGAAACACGTGTACACAGCTTCATTTTTCCACTTGATCTTCTAGAGCTTATTTCCACTTAGAAACGTATCAGAGAGGACCAAGGATGTAGCTCAGTGTTTCCTGTGCCTGCCTCACAAGCACAAGGTCCCACGTTTGGGTGGCACACACCTTTAATCCTGGCAGGCTGAGGCAGGAGGATCACAAGTTCAAGCCCAGCCTTGGTAACTTGGGTGATTTAGTGAGACTGTCTCATAACTTAAAAGCGGGGTTGGGGGCCAGGGATTTAGCTCAGTGGTTCCGGCACCTGTCTTGCAAGCACAAGGACCCAGGTTCAATCCCTGGTTAACCACATTCAATGCTGGGTGTGGAGACTCACGCTCAGCAGCAACCAGTACCACATACCACAGTGCCGGGCGTGGTGGCTCACTCCTGTCATCCCAGCACTGGGGAGGCAGAGGCAGGAGGATTGCTGTGATGTGAGTTGGAGGCTGACCTCAGGGCCAGCCTAAAGTATAAAAGCGAGACCCTGTCTCAAAAAAAAGTGGGTGGGGTGGGGTAGGGTGGGGATGGTGGGAATATCTGTCAACGCGAAGGTCCTGAGTTCCATCCCCAAGACATGGCAAGGGGGGAGAGTAAGTGATCTTGCCGGGTGGATTGATTGCACATCACCATGCCTCTGTGTGGTGGTATTTGGGGAGCCCACATCTACCACTGTGGCCTCACCATCCCACGGGTGATTCTGCAAGGGCAGACAGACAGCAGCCAGCCTGGAGTTCAAGGGTGACTCCTGGGGCCCAGAGCACACTTGCGGCTGTCCCTGAGCGGTGCGTGCTCTGGGATGGTCATCTGCACACCCGTGATCTCTCACTGTCTGTTCCTGAAAGCTGCAGCTCTTTCATGTGTCTGGTCAAAGTCATTACTCTGGCCAAGAGCCATTTCAGACCTGAAAGCGATCCTGGGAGTTAGAGGTGATTTTGGCATAAGTCTGCAGGGGGAGCAGCCACCTACGTGGGACTTCCTGCAGTGAGGAAGGAATGACGTCCCGACGGGAATCTGCATTCCAGAGTGTGCTTTAGGGCAGCCAGTCTGTCTGCCGTTGGGTGTGAAGAAGGGCATGTCCACCTCTGCTCCGAGCAGCAGAGCCAACAGGCCTCCGGACCTGGTGCTGCTCCGTTAGGCCAACCTGTGTGTGTGCAGACGCACAGATGTCTTGAGTGCTCTTTCCAGGATAGCTTTCCTTAGATCTGGCTGCTGGATGCCTGACTCAGGCTGGTGGGGTATTTATAGTTCAAAACATGCTGCTGAACAGCAACAGTTCCACAGTGGAGCACAGGAAGAGCACTTCCTCAGCGTGCACGAAGCCCTGGGTTCTGGCCCCAGCACCACACTTCAAGCATATGTTCACTGTGACCTTGACAGTAGTGGCAAAACCCAAAATAGCTGGAACTGGGGGGCCAGGGATTTAGCTCAGTGGTTCTGTTGTCTGCCTAGCAAGCACAAGGTCCTGATTTTGATCCCTGGTACCAGAATGCAATGCCAGGCATGGTGGCTCATGAGTTCAAGGCTACCCTGGGCTACATAGTGAGTTCAGGGCCAGTCTGAACTATAAAGCGACACCCTGTTTCAAAAAAAACAAGAAGCAGCTGGAGCTGAGGTTGTAGCTCCACGGCACCAGGCCTGCCTGGCAAGTGCATGGTCCTGAATCTGATCTCTAGTACCACAAAAACAAAACAAAAAAAACCAGAGAGAATTTTGTTCGTTACCATCACAAAAGAATAATAAATAAATGTTTAAGTGTTAAATATGCCCATTACCCTGATCAAACCATTACACTTTGTATATATATATTGAAATATCACACATCACACAGTACCTGATAGATACATGTAATTATTATGTATCAGTTAAGAAAGAGATCCATTAAGTCCTAAGTGTGATGATTAGATGTTCACACCACTGTGTGAGATGCTTAATGCTTGAACCTTGTTATGTCGGTGCATTATCCTTCTGATGTAGGAAGAAAAAATCTTAAAGGATATGGAGGTAGGTCAGTATGGTATCATACCCCTGTAATCCCAGCCTGGAGTACATAGTGAGACTCTGTCTCCAAAAAACCAAAATTAAATTAAATTTTAAAATAAAAAGGGACTGCAGATGTAGATCAGTACAGAGACCCTGGGTTTAACTCTCTAGTACTCTTATCGAGTATGTACAAATAAAATCAGTGTGGATATCTTGGAACTCTGACTTGCCATGCTCTTTAGAATTACACTGTACTAGGAGGTTGAAAAAGGAAGTTACCGAGTTAGTGTTAGCTTCGTCTAGCCAAAGACAGGATG
>PVIR01030532.1:0-20027 GCA_004026965.1 Petromus typicus | reverse complement strand
ACATCACAATCCTCCTGCCTCTGCCTCCTGAGTGCTGGGATTACAGGCGTGAGCCACCACGCCCGGCACTGTGGTATGTGGTACTGGTTGCTGCTGGGTGTGAGTCTCCACACCCAGTATTGTTATGTGGTTACCGGGGAATTGAACCCGGGTCCTTGCGCTTGTAAGACAGGCGCCGGAACCACTGAGCTAACTCCCCAGCCCACCACAGGATTATTTTTGCATTTGGTAGGTAATCAGCTACATGTTTCATAACTTTGGACACCTTTGTCAAAATGGCTTGGTACTTTCTGAATTCATTATTCTGATTCCTACATACACTGGATTCTCACAAGATGTGTATTATCCTTAGGATTCAGATGCAGTAGTGGGTGGCTTTTACTACACAAAAAGAGCTCTACATCAATAAGTGGTATTGTGACTTAATGTCTTAGATTCTATTCCTCAAAAGAAAACTCTGGAGATGACAGGTTGAAGAAGTGGAAAAGCCTGGGTGAGGAATGAGAGATTGTCCCTGCCAGGAATGGCCTATTCTTAAGAGACAGCAAAGGGTTCAGCTGGGAACAAAACTTTGAAATGCAAACCAGACAAACTCAAGTCTATACTCCTAACCTGTCCCTTTCTCTAGCTTCCACACACCAAGCTAATAATTCCCCTGCCCTGTCTTATTCAAGGGACAGGTACAAGACTAATAGAAATTGCCTGTTCCTGCAGCCCAGAGCCTTCTGGAACTATGAAAACTAGTTAATCACAAGCTCTTCCCCCTCTCCTGCCAGTCCCATGAAAACGTCCATAAAAATCATAGCCTTACCTTTTCCTTTGCTCCTCTTTTTGTATCCTAACCAAACATGATACTTCTCCAAATGACATATTCTTAGAAAATGTCAGTTTAAAAAAATTCTTTCCACCACAAAAATACAAACTTTTTTTTTTTTTTTTTTTTTTTTTTTGCGGTACCAGGGATTGAACTCAGGTAGGCATGGTGTCACTTGAGCTAAATCTCTGGCCAAATAAAATTTCTAAAAATCAAATATTATTTCCTGGTTCAAAAATCTCCAAATGAGCCAAGCATGGTGCTTCATGCCTATAATACCATTACTCAGGGAGGCAAAGGTAGGAGGATTGCTGAGAGTTCAAGGCTTGCCTGGGCTACATAGTGAATTCAGAGCCAACCTGAACTACAAAGTGAGATCCTGTCTCAACAAAAACTAAAAAAAAAAAAAAAAAAAAAAAAAAAAAAAAAAAAAAAAAAAAAAAAAAAAAAAAAAAAAAAAAAAAAAAAAAAAAAAAAAAAAAAAAGCTCCAAATGTAAGGCCAAATAGGTAAAACACTTGACATAGGTGCAGGAAAGGATTTTCTAGACAGAACCACAATCACAAAAGAAAGAGCAGCAAGAATCAACAAAAAGGTTTATATCACACTAAAAATCTACATAGCAAAAATGTCAATCAGTATAGTGAAGAGACAACCTATAGAATGAGAGAAACTTTTGCTACCTTCTCCTCACACAGAAGACTAATATCCTAAATACACAAAAGAATTCAAAAAAATTAAACCACATAAAATTAAAGATCAAGGACTGGGGATTTAGCTCAGTGGTTCCAACCTCTGCCTGGCAAGTTCAAGGTCCTGAATTAGATCCCCAGTGCCACATATCACAACGCTGGGGATAGTGACTTACAGCTGTAATCCCAGCACTCAGGAGGCAGAGGCAGTGGGATTGCTGTGAGTTCAAGACCAACCTGGGCTACATAACAAGTTCAGGGCCAACCTGGGTTACATAACGAGCTCAGGACAAACCTGAACTACAAAGTGAGACCCTGTCTCAAAAAAAAAAAAAAAAAATTAAAGATTCAGTTAAGAAATGGGCTAGAGAAGTGAAGACACTTCACAGAAAAAGAAACAAATGATCAACAAATATATGGAAAAAAATGTTCAACATCTCTAGCCATTACAGAAATATAAATTGAAACAATGCTAAAATTCAATCTTATTCCAGAAAGAATGGCAATCATTAGGAAATCAAACAATAACAAAGCTGGTGTGGCTATAGTGAAACAGAAACCCACCTGCACTGTTGGTGGGAATGCAGACTAGTACGGCCATTATGCAAATCAGTATGGAGATTTCTCTAAGAACTACAGTAGAAATTCTATATGACTCAAGTATTCCCCTGCTAGAAATCTTCCCCAAAGAGCTTAAGTCATCATATTATAGTGATACTTGCATATCAATATTTATAGAAGCACAATTTTTAATAGTTAAATCCTGGAAGCAGCCTGTATACCCATTAATAGATGAATGGATAAACAAATTGTGGTATCTATTTATAATGGAATATTTCTCAGCTATAAAGAATGACACACTGGAGACATTTGTAGGAAACTGGATGTATCTGGAAAATATAATACTGAGTAAAAGAAACCAGAAACACAAGCTTAAATACCAAATGATATCTCTCATCTGAGTGAGACAAAGTACAAACAAAGGAAGTAATAAAGGATGCAGAGAAAGGGACTAGGGGACAGATCTCCTGCATTAGAGAAGTAACCCAAGGGAACAAGGGTGAGGTTTGAGGAGGAGGGGAAAAGAGAGGAATAAAGACATACCATGTACAGGAAATAGTCCTAATTAATGTAAACACTATATGTCATATCATGAGCTAAGACAAATAATATCAACACATATGAAAAAGAGGGTTCACCAAGGAAGAGGGGGAAGGGAAAAGAGAGGATTTAAAAAAAAAATCTGTATGTAATCACTTCCCAAATGATTTCTTTTTTTTCTTTTTTTTGAGACAGGGTCTCGCTTTGTAGTTCAGCTGGCCCTGAGCTCACTATGTAGCCCAGGCCAGCCTCAAACTCAGCAGTCCTCTTGCCTCTGCCTCCTGCGTGCTGGGATTATAGGAGTGAGCCACCATACTACACACCACAATGTGTAGTACCGATTGCTCGTGAGTGTGAGTCATCACACCCAACATTGTTGTATGTAGTTGCCAGGGATCGCACTTGGGACCTTGTACTTTGTGAGGCAGATGCTGGAACCATTGAGCTAATTACCTGGCCCAAACTTTTTTTTTTGAGATAAGAGTCTCACTTTATAGTTCAGGCTGGTCCTGAACTCAGCCTCAAACTCAGCAATCCTCCCGCCTGTTTCAAGAGTGTTGGGATTACAGGCGTGAGGCACCTCACCCGGCACTGTGGTATGTTTTCCCAAACGATTTTAAATTATATGAATTGCAAACATATATTAATATAATAAAAAAATTTCAATGAAAATTTTAAAATATGAAAATGAAAAGAAAAAACCCAGCGATTTTACAATTGGTGCTCCATCACCACTGTGCTTTTATCTCTTATCTTTCTTCCCTCACTGACTCTGGTCTCCCCATCCTAGCATTCTCGCTGTTTTCTGCTCTTCTTTTTTTGTAGGGGGGTCAGTGGGTAATCAGGGATCAGACTCAGGACCTTGTGTTTGCAAGGCAGGTGCAGCACCACTGAGCTAAATCTCCACTCCCTTGTTCTTTTCTTTTTATCCATTTATTTTTTTGTGGTACTGGGGATTAAACTCATGACCTTGCCCTTGCAAGGCAGATCCTGTACCACTGAGCTAAATCCCCAGCCCTTTCTGCCCTTTTCTTATAAAGCACATAACCTCAAATATTTCACTACAGTAGTAAACAAAACTGACCAATACAACTGTGAGGCTCACCTGGGCTACATAGTGAACTCAGGGCCAGCCTGAACTACAATGCAAGACCTTGTTTCAATTTGAGGCAATGCCGGAACCACTGAGCTTAATCTCCAGCCCAAGAACTACTTTCTTAGGAAGGCCCTTCTCTGCAACCCCACCTAAAGTTTCTCTTATTCGAGTGTGAATCAGGAAAGATGGTAGAATAGGAGACCTAGAAACCTGTTTCACCTAAATAACAATTATACTAGCAGATGTATGTATTTTGGAATTCTAGAGTTCCTCTGAAAGACTAGCAGCTTGCAAGAGAAGGTTTGGCTGATAAGTTGCAGTCAACTATGGTAAGTTTCACCTGTCAGCAAAGTAGCAGCTGTGCACATTGTGGGAAGCCATGTTAACGTTTGGATCCAAAATATACCACAAAGACTTAGTCGCAGAAGGCTTGGTCACCAACCTGCAGGAATATTGAAAGGAGGTGGAACTTTAGGAGACATGGCTTTGTGGGAGGAAGTTAGATCATTGAGAGCATGCCCTTGAAGAAGATATTGGCACCTGCCTGTCTCCCTTTTTGCTTCCCAGCTGCCATAGGTGAGCAGCTTCCTCTGCCCACCCTCCCAGTGTGTGTGCTGCCTTGCCATATGTGCAAAGCAGCAGGTCAAACCACCAGGGGTGAGACTTTAAAACCTTGAACCAAATTAAACTTTTAGTCCTTCAAAGTGTTTATCTCAGGTATTTCCTTACAACAATGGGAAGCTGACCGGCATACCATTTCAACATTCCTTGAGCAGCCTGTGGAAGGTAGAATGAGCAGTAAGAACCTTTGTCCTCCTAATAGTCAGCTCTGTGTGTGTATTGCAGATTACAGCTTTGGATAGCACAGGTACACACATAAAAAACAGGCCACTATTGTTGTGACCCCACTGGCTAAAGTGGTTTTCAGAAATTTCAAAAATAGTACTTATTCTTTTTCTTCTCTCCCCTTTTTGACATCAGACACACTAAGGAGCAGAATTTTCCAAAGTAACCACATCTCTTTTTTTTCTTTTTCTTTTTCTTTTTCTTTTTCTTTCTTTTTTTTTTTTTTTTTTTTTGAGACAGGGTCTCACTTTTTTGTAGTTCAGGCTGGCCCTGAGCTCAGCCTCCAATTCACATCACAGCAATCCTCCTGCCTCTGTCTCCTGAGTGCTGGAATTACAGGTGTGAGCCACCATGCCCAGCACTGTGGTATGTGATACTGATTGCTGCTGGACATGAGTCTCTTTACCCAGTATTGCATGTGGTTAACCGGGGATCGAACCTGGGCCCTTGCACTTTCAGGACAGGTGCCGGAACCACTGAGCTAAATCCCTGGCCCCAAGTAACTACATCTCTAAAGGAACAGGTCACAGGCTCAGAAAAAAAACCTGAGAAGACTTTAATTCTACCCTATAGGTTGATACTCAGCACAGAGAGATCTTACAATAATTTTAAAACAGTAAATCAGCAGAAGAAATAGAATATGATTCTGAACTTACCACATTATCATGCTCAATTGTAGTTTTTAAACAAAATCACATGGTATAAAGAAGCAAGAAATTTTAAAAAGAATTTTCCATTCAAAGGGAAAAACAGTTATGCTGGATATTGTGGCATATGCCTGTAATCCTAACATTTAAAGAGGCTGAGCCAGGAGGGTGAATAGATCAAGTCTCAGCTGGACAAGCTAGTGAGATCCTGTCTTAAATAAAAATAAATAAATAAGGAAGGCTGGAAATGTAACTCAGTGGCAGAGCATGCTCATTGGCTTCATGTCCACACAAAAAAATCATTTAGTCAGCAGAAGCCATTGCTGACAAAGAGCAGATGCTAGACATACTAACTAAACACTAGCTAAATACAGGAAAACACCTGTCCTAAATATTCTGAAAGACTTAAGGGAAAACATGGACAAAGAAAGGGAAATGATGCACAAACGAAATGGATGTACTGACACAGAAAACATAAAAAGGAACCAAACAGAAATCTGTAGTTGAAAAGAACACTAACTAATGGAACTGTTAAACAACTAAAATGAAATCTTCTCTAGAGGGATTCAAAATCAGATTTGAAGAGGCAAAGAATCCTAGAAAAATTAGCAAATCTGGGGGAGAGAAAGGTTGAAAGACTGAGGGAAAGTGAACAAAACCTAATTGTTCCACAGGACAACATCAACAAGACACTGTATGCATTGTGAGAACCTGAGAGGGGGAGAAAGGGAAAAAGGCAGAAAAATAGTAAGAAATAATAACTGAAAACTTCCAGAATTTAGTGAAAACATGAATGTACAAATACAAGAATCTCAATATACTCCAAGTAAGACAAATTCAAAGAAATACACATGAACAATAAGAGATAACCAATTCAGGGCTGGCAGGTAGCTCACTGATAGAGCTCTTGTCTGGCAAGAATACCACCCTGGCTCAGGAGGAGAATAGGGGAGCGGGTTGAATCACATATAAGTTATTCTCAATAAGACTGTTAGATTTCTCATCAGAAAACTTGGTGCCAGAAGGCAGTGAGCTGATGTAGTCAAGCTCTAAAGGAAACAAATAATTTAAAAAGTACAATTGGGAATTCTTTAAAAATAAGAGAGAAGGTGGGCTGGGGAGTTAGTTCAGTGGTTCCGGTGCCTGTCTTGCAAGTGCAAGGGCTTGGGTTCAATTCTCCAGTAACCACATACAATACTGGCTGTGGAGACTCACCCCAGCAGCAACCAGTACCACATACCACAGTGCCGGGCCTGGTGGCTCACACCTGTAATCCCAGCACTCGGGAGGCAGAGACAGGAGGATTGTGTGATGTGAGTTTGAGGCTGAGCTCAGGGCCAGCCTGAACCACAAAGTGAGACCCTGTCTCAAAAAAAAAACCTAAAGAAAAAAAAAAATAATAATATCAGAGAAGGTTACCCACCTTTCTGGGTTCCCCCTTCAGTCTCTCTTAGGCAAGAGCTTTCTCTCTCAATAAAATTTTCCTATTCAAACCTCAAAAAAAAAAAAAAAGAGAGAGAGAAATTATAATATTATGAGATAGACAAAAGCTGAGGGAGTTCATTACGACTAGATCTTCCGTGCAAATAATGCAGAAGAGAATTATTCAGGTGGAAATGAAAAGATGATTGAAGCTGTCTGAAAAAATAAAGATCTCCAAGAAAGTTAAATATATGGCCAATTACGGGCCAGGATTTAGCTCAATTGTTCTGGCACCTACTTTGCAAGAACAAGGTCCCAAGTTCTATCCTCGGTAACCACATACAATGATGCAGGGCATGGTGACTCACACCCACCAGCAATCAGTACTACATACCACCCAGTGCTGGTTGTGGTAGCTCACGCCTGTAATCCCAGTACTCAGGAGACAGAGGCAGGAGGATTGCTGTGAGTTTGAGGCTAGCCTGCCTGGGCTACATAGTGAGCTCAGGATCAGCCTAAATTAACCCTGTTTCAAAAAAAAATTAAAATTAAAAAATATATAGTATTATATATTATACATGATAATATTATATATATTATATATTATTACATATGTTATTACTTATTATATATATTATATATATATGGTCAATTATAAACAGTATTCCAGTTTTGGCTTATAATTCCAATACTATTTCCTACATGATTTAAAAGGCAAATGTATAAAAACAATAATTAGCCCATTAGTCTATGTTTGAGGTATTCTATATAAGGAAGTGATTTGTGATATCAGTAACTGAGTGGTATTACCTGTGGGAGACAAGGGAAGAGGACAGCCAGAACCCTCATGGCAAACTCCAGTCCCCTGTGAGTCCCACAGCAAAAAGATTAACAAACAACAAACAAAAAAATTGGAACCTTGAGAAAAAGGCTGAGCCTGGGCTTGACTCTTGCTACCTTGTGTAACAGCAGCAGAAGGTGACCCAATACCCCAAGATCCTTGCAGGTTTATTCAGTACAAGGCCTTCACACCAAATATTCTAGCATGCATAAAACAGGGCGAGATTATTTAATGACTGAACCAGATACATTTCACTAGAAAGTTTTCATCATTTAAAACTGTGGTATGGTTCTTGTCTTCATTCCTCCAACATTTGTTTTAGTTCTCTTTTCTATGCCTCTGAAATTTGATAAATGTAAGGTTTTTATTCATTTAGTCTCTTCTTCCTGTGTTCTTTCCTTATAAGATTAACTTGTCAATTCAGTCTTTGTCTTTTGCCATTCACAGTAATGGTCACTTAGCTAAATAGAATTTCTTTGATTTTTCATTTTCTCTCTTGAGACCCTGTCTCAAGAAAAAAAAATTTTTTTTTGTTTTCAACATCTATATCTATGTACATCGGGCCAGGGTTTCCATCCAATTGCCTGTTGGAAAGCAGTAGACATGCTTTAGAGTTGTTTTGTTTTTGAGGCAGGGTTTCTCTTTGTAGTTCAGGCTAGCCCCGAGCTCACTATGTAGCCTAGGCAAGCCTGGAACTCACAGCAATCCTCCTGCCTCTGCCTTCTGAGTGCTAGGGTTTCAGGTGTGAGCTACCACACCTGGCACTGTGGTATGCGGTACTGATTGTTGCTGGGTGTGCGTCACCACACCCAATTTTGTGGTATTTGGTTGCCAGGGATCAAACCCTGGCCCTTGTGCTTGCAAGGCAGGCGCTGGAAACCAATGAACTAAATCCCCAGCCCTTAACACAGTTTTTTATTGTGCTTTACACTTATTTCATGCCTATTAGGCATGAAAACATTCAAATTTTGTCTGTGGGGCATAAGGGTTAACAGCATCTCCTTATATGGTGTCATATATCCCCGTAGTATAATCAAGATCATTATGGCCCTGTCTCTCAAACCAGTCTTATCTTTAGGTCGCCTAGTTGGCTGAGGACCCCATCTTCCTTGGGTGGCATCTTTCAGAGGCTCTGGTTTAGCAAGACAGTGGTGGATCTAGGCCACGACTCAGCCACTTTGAGTGCTGAGGAAGTTGTCAATACCACAGGATAAGGGATAAGGTCCTTTACAGCGAGGCTTGAGAGTTTTGGAGGGGTGTACAAGGCCTTGTAGCCCTGGTATGAATACTGTTGTGGATATCAAACTGGATGTCCTGTAGGGCTTTCAGGGATTGGACCAAATAACAGTTAGTAAACTTATTTTTACTTTAGGGCAAAGTGGTGGTGGTCTCCCATATATAATGTTAAGGTAATAAACTTGATTTGTAACAAGGCAAAAGGGAAAACCAAGCCACCTACCACCAGTTTTTAAACCTAGTTTTTTAAAGGTTTTATTTATTTTCTTTATTTGTCCCGAGCTTTGTAGGCGATAGGCACAATATAATTTTCATTTAATGTTCAAAGCCTTTACCAACAATTTAGATATGTGAGCCATGAAGGCCAGGCTTTTGTCAGATCCCCAGGTAGTGTGGGAGGCCGAATCTAGAGATGAGCTCTTGGAGCAACACAGTAGCAGTCTCTTGTCAGGTAGAGTCAGCTTTTATCCATTCTAAAAAAGTGTCCACAAAAACAAACAAGTACTTATACCAGTTTTTACTTCATTTTACCTCAGTAAAGTCCAGTTTATAATGATTTTCTGCCTAGTTACCTCTGAATTTTTTTTCCTGGTACCTGGAACAAATGTCTATAGGCCCCACTGGTTCTTTTGTCATTTTCCTGGTGATTTGATCTGCAGGCAGGATTTTTGAAGAGTCAGGCCTGAAACACACCCTCGTGGCACAGGAGGTGAGCCACAGGGTCTGTACTCATTTTTTAGTGAGGCTGTTTCAGCACATATATCTGATGTATAGCTATACAGAACAACAAAATCAGCATCACTGATAGGGATAAATGAACTGTGCACCAGTGTTTTATCCAAATCAATAACCACACATTTTTAGTCAAGCTAAATAACTGTCACTTCCGAAGATATTTGGTTGGTAGACTTTGTATGAAAAACTTGTCTCTAGTTCTTCCATACCTGGTTTCGGTTGCTGGAGCAGCAGTTGGTGATGGATGAGGTAACAATGACAGCATGGCCACTCGCAGTCACAAGCACAGCCCCAGCAGCTTGGCAGGACTCGGGAGGTGGGCACAGCGACCTGGGCAGCTATGCATTGCTATCCTGTGTTCCAGTTCCCTTGAGCAGGCGCAGTGAAGGTGGGGCCGCGGTGCTCTGCACAGCTAGCACACTCCCCAACGGCAGTGCCCAGCGCTCAGGTCTGGTGTGCCTCCTGCCTGGCCTGCTCCTTCTCGGTGGTGTCCATGGTGCTGCTGTTCACACACCGCGCAGCAGGTACATGTGTGGGCTTAGTTTGACTGGTGGGAAGCATGGGCTGTGCACATCTAGCATCTCGGACTGCTTTTTGTTACCTTTTTAAACTCCTGGTCTTGTGTCTTTCTAAGACAGCAATAATTACCTGTTTTTCAAGATTTCTTGGTATGTTTTTTTTAGAGTATTTGTATTATTAAACACTTTTTGGCCTAAACTCAAGAGCTCAAATCTGTTCTTTCCCCGAAACTTTTGCTCTTTTTAAATATCTGGGGCCAACTGGAAAACAAAAAGCCAAATTCATAGCAATCACGTTCTTGGATCTCTTGGGTCAGTATGACCTGGTTGGCTTTTGAAAGCCTCTCCAAGAACATTGTGGGAGACTCCATTTTTTCCTGTTTAGTTGCACTCACCTGTGGGAGTCTTTTCCCAAAAGTCCCTGGCGGTATGTTTTAGTTCTCGCTTACCATGGTCAGTATTCAGGTCCCAGTAAGATGGGGTTCTGGGCCCTTACACAGTGACTGCCCTTGTCTCGAGGTTGTGAGACTCAGAGCTAAGGATGAGCAGCAGTGCAGCGAGAAGCAGGCAACTCCTCTCAGGCAGACGGCAGGTATTTTTCTGCAGCCAGCAGCAGTAGCGGAAGACTTTTTCTCAGAACTCAGAGCTACCTCTGTGTCTTTCTGGAGAATACAATCTCTTTCTTATAGTAAAATCGACTTAAGGAAAGAGATTACAGAGTGACACAAATCTTCCTCCTGGCTGAGCTTCCCTGGGGAAGGTAGAAGACTTAGAAGACCTGTATGGGGAGAAATTATTATGGGCCACCAGCTTACCAAAAGTAGCTCATTGGGCACTCACATGCCAAATCCTGCTCAATATCAGTGAGCCAGGCTTTTACTCAGAGACAAAGACAGCACTGAACACAAGACAAGAAGAACATGGTGCCAGACAAATGTTACCTGAGTGACCACAAAAGGGACTTGAACCCTGTGTCACTCTAACCAATGGTGACTCCTGACATCACGGTGAGCCACCTGGACAGAGGAGTATTATGTCGTATCCAACCTCCTCCTATCCACCCTGTCACAACCGAAAGAAAAAAACCATAGATTTTTTACCTCTAGAAGCTTTTTCCTGATAATATCATGCCTACCCTTTATCTGTGTCTTATACTGTTATTAAGAAATGTTATGGGACTGTAACATAGAACTTAACACCAGCCTTCCTTGTAAGATATCAACTTCTCACAAACCCTGATGCAAGAAGAAAGGAGAAGAGTTATTCTCATCCATATACACTGCTCATGATGTCTGTGCTGAAAGTAGCCTCAGGAAAGGTCTTGGTCAAACTCTCTTACACTTCTCCTAGTGGTAGAACTAATTCTTGTGCACCTCCATCTGTGGTCACTGGACCTGGGGCCTCAGGGTGGGCTCCCCAAAATCAAGTGTACCACAGATGGCCCTAGTGGCAGCAAGGCTGCAATGGTGTAGGTCACAGAGATTTCACTGGGGCCTCCAGTGTTGGGACCAAGTCCCACAGAAACAATCTCTCAGGACACAACGTGATCTTAAAGTCCAACCAAGAGTTTTATTACTCAGCTGAGGGCTGTCCTTCTATGTGGAAGAAGGCAAAGTGGTAAATTGGGGCACAGTATTTTTTGTTTGTTTGTTGTGAGACAGGGTCTCGCTTTTTATAATTCAGGCTGGTGCTCAGCCTCAAACTCACTGCCTCTGCCTCCCAAGAGCTAGGATTACAGGCCTGAGCCACCATGCTTGGCACTGGTGTGTGGTACTGATTACTGGTAGGCATGAGTCTCCACATCCAGTATTGTTGTGTGTGGTTACTGGGGATTGAACCTGGCCCTTGCACTTGTGAGACGGGTGCTGGAATCACTAAGCTAAATCCCCGGCCCCCTGGGGCACAGTGTTTTTTTTTTTTTTTTTTTTTAAAGGAAAATCTACTACCACCCCCACCTGTTACCAGGTGGTTTCTATGCAGGAGCAATTAGGTCATTCTATTATTAAAGTGCAGAAGCCAGTTGTTACAGAAGCCAATAGCAATGGTTAGATCACTGGTTACCACAGAATAGTACGTTCTAAAAAAAATGTAATCTGCAGCTGCGCATGACATCAGTTGGGTGAACAGTTCCCAAGGAGACAAGTTCCGGGTTCAGAGGAAGGGTACAGGATACAAGGTGGAGGCTTCTAACAAAATGGCTGTTTTTATGTCAAGTTGGGTCCCACAGTAGGATTACAGGAGTGAACCACCATGCCTGACCTTATTTACTCACCAAAGCCCCATGCTCTTATAAGTGAGGCTTTGAGGGTGATTGGATCACTGAGGCAGAACTTCTTTAGTAGATTAGCTGAGTTCACAGCTGGGTGTGAAGTGGAAAGGTAAAACCTGGTTGGAGGAAGTGGCTCACTGAGACGGGGTCTCACTAAGTCGCTAAGTTCCCCAGTTTGGGCTGGACCTTGTGATCCTCTGTCTCAGCCACCCAGAGTGCTGGAATTACAGGTGTGCAGCACCATGCATGGCTCATACCATTAACTTCTGATTCAGTGGTAGTATGTGAGGTTGTCACACTCTGCCTCTAAGCATCCCATCTCTACTGTGCTCTTATAAAACAAGAAAGCTCAGTGAGAATGCGACCTCACAGAAGTTACTGAGCCACAGAGATC
Source organism: Petromus typicus (assembly GCA_004026965.1). NCBI lineage: Eukaryota > Metazoa > Chordata > Mammalia > Rodentia > Petromuridae > Petromus > Petromus typicus. The sequence continues at coordinate 7,417 of PVIR01030532.1, read as the reverse complement.
AGTGGCTCCATTAACTTGTTCACATGCACACATTCACATGGGAATTTACCTCAGAGCTTTGTACATACTAATATGTATTCTACCAATGAACTACATCACTATTCCACTCTTCTTCAAATTTTTAAATGTAGTATCATGCCTACCTTTTATCTGTGTCTTATACTGTTGTTAGGAAATGTGATGAGATTGTGGCATAGAACTTAACACCAGCCTTCCTTGTAAGATATCAACCTCTCACAAGCCCTGACGCAAGAAGAAAGGAGAAGAGTTATCTATACACTGCTCATGATGTCTGTGCTGAAAGTAGCCTCAAGAAAGGTTTCGGTCAAACTCTCTTACACTACTAGCAAGTGAAGAATATTGGGATAGAAGGCACATTGTGTAGGGCTTGGAATGATGAGGAAAGCTACTTAAAGGCATGAAGATAGAAGCCACAAGGCCTTATGATTTCCATAGTTTTGCTTAGCCAAGAGAGCAGTCTCCAAGTTCACAGATGGTATATAGCCGGAACCCTGACAGGGTGGCTGGCTGGTGAGTTAGGATTTCATCAGGAAAACACTGACCATTGTAGATAGTCCAGGAAAAAAATAGGCCAATGGTGAAAGGCAGACTCTAAGATGTCCCCAATGATCCCTTTCTCTATGTGTTTACACTGTGTACCTTATCCCCTTTGGATGAGTATAGGCCAGCCTAGCAACTTGTTTCAAAAGAACAGAATATATCAAAGTCAAGTAGTATTCCCATGACATGAAAGGGTGTCTGTCACCTTGAGGAGCAGGTTAACAGAAGTGGAAACATATGTTGGGACATATGTTGATGAAACAAGCAGCCACACTGGAAATATCCACACAACAAGCAATTGAAGGTGGCGTCCAACCAGCAGCCATCTGAGAGCTGCTCTCACTCCAACAGACTGTAAGGTACCGAATTACGATAGGAATCATGTAACTCTGGAAATGGACCCATCCCAGTGAAAGCTTTAGATCAAGCTCCACCCTTGATCATACCTTGACTGTAACCTTTCAGCAGGCCCATTAGCAGAGGATCCAGCTAAGCCATGACCAGACTTCTGACCCAAAGTTGTTAGATAACAAACATGGCTTAGTTAAACTATAAGTTTGTGGTAATTTTTTTTTTCAGTTTTTTGAGACAAGGTCTCACTTTGCAGTTCAGGCTGGTCCTGAACTCAGCCTCAAACTCAGTAATCCTCTAGCCTCTGCCTCTCGAATGCTTGGATTACAGACGTGAGCCACCACACCGGGCACTGTATTATGTGGTACTGATTGCTGGTGGGCATGAGTCACCATGCCTGACATTGTTGTATGTGGTTTCCGGGGAAGCCGGGACCTTGTGCTTGCAAGGCAGGTGCTAGCACCACTGAGCTAAATCCCTGGCCCTGTGGTAATTGGTTTTGTAAGAGACAAAAAGGACTCACAGGGTGAATGTTAAGAGATTGTTACCAACTTAGTTTCTGCAGCACCACAGAGATGAACAACTTAGCATCTGCCTGAAATTGCTACTATAGATTTGCTTCCACCTTTAATTATTATTATTATTATTACTATTTTTGATAGTAGAGATCAAACCTAGGACTCAGGCAAGTGCTTTGCCGCTGAGCTACATCTCTAGCCCTTACCATCAAAATCTTATGGAACAGAAATATTACATGAGTCTGAAATATCTTGTGATGCCATAAAATATGGAAGAGCTTGACTAAATATAGAAGAATGTCAAAAGAACACAGAACTAACTAGAGAAATTGTTAACAACCAAAGATGGAGCAATTTGAAAAGTAAGGGATGGGGCTGGGGAGTTAGCTCAGTGGTTCCAGCGCCTGTCTTGCAAGCACAAGGACCCGGGTTCGATCCCCAGTGACCACATACCATACTGGGCGTGGAGACTCACGCCCAGCAGCAACCAATACCACATACCACAGTGCCAGGCATAGTGGTTCACGCCTGTAATCCCAGCACTTGGGAGGCAGAGGCAGGAGGATTGCTGTGATGTGAGTTTGAGGCTGAGCTCAGGGCCAGCCTGAACCACAAAGTGAGACCCTGTCTCAAAAAACCTAAAAAAAAAAATAATAAATAGTAAGGGACTGGGAGTGTGGCCCAGAGATACAGTGCTTACCTAGCATGGGCGAGGACTTAGTCTTGATACCCAACATTGCAAAAATACAAATAAAATAAGTAATAGTAGTAATAACTCAAATAATAAAATTAATATCCAAGATTTCATATTGATGGAAATAAGTAATTGAATAAATAAACTAATGGCCAAGAAGGGATAGCCCTTCTTTTTGGTAGATAAATATAAATGCAGAGGAATAAAAGAAATGTAAAATAACCATTAGGCAAAAGCCACAAAAATAATTATTGCAGGCAAGATTTACCAAGAGATACTAAAATCAATGGGTAAAACAAGCTATTAGCATAAACTCAAACTCCTTCAAGGTAGTCATCAGTCACAGAGAGAAAAAAATAGTAATTTTGCAGCAGAGACACCCAACTGATAACATATGTTACAGTCTGGATTTGGGATATTTCTCAAAGGCCCCTGTGTTAAAGGCATGGGCTCTAGTGTGGCACTACTGAGACACAGCAAAGCCTTTTTGAGGTGGGGCCTCATGGGAGGTCCTCAGTTCATTAGGAGTATGCCCTTCAAGGGATAGTGAAATACAGCTCATTCGTTTTCCTTTGCTTCTTTATGTCTCAGCCAGCAAATTTGCTCCACACACATTCCTCACCATCATGTGCTATCTCCCCACTGGCCCCGAAAGCAATGGTTCCAACTGACTGGAGCCTCCTAAACTATGAGCCAAAATACATTTTTTTCTCTATACAAGTTGATTCTTTTGAGCATTTTTATAGTTACATAAAGATGATAAACACAATCTTTTAACTAAGTGATAAGATTTATCTCCTTAGGGCCGGGGAGTTAGCTCAGTGGTTCCGGCGCTTGTCTTGCAAGTGCAAGGACCCGGGTTTGATCCCCGGTAACCACATACTATACTGGGTATGGAGATTCACCCCAGCAGCAGTCAGTACCACATACCACAGTGCTGGGTGTGGTGGCTCACGCCTGTAATCCCATCACTCGGGAGGCAGAGGCAGGAGGATTGCTGTGATGTGAGTTTGAGGCTGAGCTCAGGGCTAGCCTGAACCACAAAGCGAGACCCTGTCTCAAAAAATCTGAAAAAAAAAAAAAGATTTATCTCCTTACAAGATGTACAGAGGACAGAGGCTGGAGATTTAACTCAGTGGTTCTGGTACCTGCCTTGCAAGCGCAAGGGCCCTAGTTTGATCCCCAGTAACCACATACAACAATGCCAGGCATGGTGACTCAGACCCACCAACAATCATCACCACATACCACAATGCCCAGCAGCATGGTAGCTCACGCCTGTAATCCCAGCACTCGGGAGGCAAAGGCAGGATGAGTGCTGAGTTTGAGGCTGAGTTCAGGACCAGGCTGAACTACAAAGTGAGACCTTGTTTCAAAAAATTTTAAAAAAAAAACAAAAAAGATGTACAGAGGATAAAATAACATGCATAATTTCAACTGAATCACAAGGCAGCATCAGATAAAACCAGAGATATTCTCTAAGATTCTTGACTATTACTAATCAAAAGTCAAGATCATAAAAGACACAAAAAAATTAAAATAGGATCAAGAACTGCAAATTGGAGAACAAGATTGTACAAAAAACAGTGTGGGAATACAGTGAATACAGTGTGCGATTCTGGACTGAATCCTAGAACATTAAAAGACACAAGGGAAATATCAATAAACTGTTAAGGTCTGTGATGTAATGAATACTATTACACCACTATTAATTTCCTGTGTTTAAATCAACATACTATAGTTATATAATTTTTAATCTTTAGGGAAGTTGATCAATGAATATATGTGAATTTTTATACTATTTTAACAAATTTCTGCAAGTCTAAATGTCTTCAAAATAAAGATTCTGAAACAATATTTATGTGAGTATGGCACACTGTCAGAGTGTAACCTGGAACAACATGGAGGAAAGGAGTCTGGATTGTGTGATTCTGGGCTCCTCCTCTGTGAGGCAGAGGGAGACAACTGCGAGAACAAGTGTGACAACAGACCATCTGGCATATCCCCCCCCTTTGAAAACAGCATGCATACAAACACTCATTCATATTTAAAATGTCAACAAGTAATAATAATTCCGTTGTGCAAGTTCTACTAACATCTGCTAGTAATCCTGAGCTTACACCATCAACATGCTCCCCCTAAGATCTCCCTAAGAAAGTAAGACCCTATAAATCACTCTAATTCTAGACTCCTAGCTCATCTGCAGTATTTTATTAATTTATTTTATTTTATTAATCAATTTGTATGTGAGCTGAACACATTCTTTATCACTGAATTACACTCTCAACTTTAGTGTTACTTTTAATATACAGTCATTTGAAGACTACACTTACAGCATTAACAAACATGGCTTAAGGTCAATACTAGGATATCATACAGAATCAGGAGTAAGAAAGAAACCAACCTCTTTCAGCCAGTTGGTCATAGGCAATTTCCCATTAAGGCATATATGGGTAAAGGGAAAAGTTATAAACGCAGCAAGAAAAGCAAACAAAGGAATCTGAGCCACTTGTTACTGCAACCCGCTGTGCCATAGGACATTTTCAGACACAATCTCATTATACTGTATCCACTTGATGTGGAATTGCTGGTGTACATGATCCACTTTAAGGCACTATGGATCCAATAACATAAGGATCAAAATAAACAACTGAGATCAGATGATAATTTTTAGTTGTTTCTGAGAGAGGAAATAGCTATCTTAGAAGGTGGCTGGACTTTGTTCCAAAATCCTGCAAGGGTGAACTAAGATGTTCTCTTGGGGTTTGTTTCAGGTTATACCAGCCTGAGTCACTTACGGAATCAAATCTGCTGGGTCGTATGGCTTGGGCAGCATAACAGCTAGTAATAAGGCTTGAGTCAACTGCTGAGCCTTGGGTTGCTCTCATTGCCACTCAGAACTGAAGTAGATAAGAAACACAGCTGTATACATTCTCTTCCATGAATGCTAATTGTGGTTTATCAAGTTGACTTGAGCAAGAATAACCTAGCAGCTTAATGAAACTCTGAGCATGTCTGTGAGTGATTGACACATAGGCTGCAAAATGAGGCAGGAAGACTCACCCTATGGCTCCAACCAACAGACTTGTAACCTAGATGGAATCAAATGGGAAAGAAGAAGGAAGTCCATCATTCTCCCTCTTTGGAGGTACTCCAGTCTTTACCGCCACTCTTGTTCATGTGTTCTCAGTTCCTTCAGGCTTCCAGCAAATACTTTTCAGCCTAAGAAGCAGACCCTTCAGCTTTCCTGCATGGAGTGACAAGGAACTCTGCAGTGAACTCCACATCTTTGACCTTCAGCTGAATCCCCTAGCTGTCCTGCGCACAAATGGCCATTTTGCAATCTGCCATTTTCAGTTCCACAAGTGGCCACTGTAAGCTTACCTAATAAATCCTACATGTAACCACGTACACATGCTATAGTACTGTGTTTCTTTAGTGAATTCTAAAATCCAAAACAGATAACCAAAAGTGGTGCCTCTTTATTAGTAGTAGAGACACAAGATGCAGCACAAGTCATCTTTCACTTGAGAAGGAACACTTCAACATACCACAGAACACAGAGCCTCTAGAAACTTCAATATGGTGGCTCACTTCTGGGGTTTTGAGGGGTTTTATCTCTCATCTTCAGCTGTATGTGCATCTTACAGAGACATCTAGGATATTTGAAATATCTTCATTATCATACCTAAACAGCATCATATGTTGAAATACAGCAGAATGATGACTTCACTAAATATTCCCCCACCTCTGGTGGTGGCGGTGGTGGTGGTGATACTGGGGATTAAACCCAGGATCTTCGCACCAAGCTGAATCCCCAGCTCCATTTTATCTCAAGACAGAATCTTAGTAAGTTGTCCAGGTGGCAATCAAATTTGTGATCCTCCTGCCACAGCTTCCCAGAAGGCTGGGAATGTTGGCATACATCACGATGTGCATCTAAAGACTGAGTTTCTTTCAGATTAGATTATACCTAGATTATGCAGTCACAAATTTAACAGGTCTGATGAAAGATGGAAAGAATATATCACTGTTTTTGGTAGGTGAAAACAACTTCTGGTAGTTTTTCTTAACTGGTAGTTAGAAAAATTATTGTCAATATAAATTGCTCCAAAACAGGTACCAGTGGATATGGTCATTGCTCTAATAAGAAGTAACATTAATGGTTCAGAATGTAGTTGTGAGGTACAGTGTTTGCCTAACATACATGAGGCCCTAGGTTTGATCTCAAGCACCAGAAGGGAGGGGAGAATAAATGATAAGAAACTGGATACAATTTAAAATTTATAGTAATCCTTTGTCCTCCTCCACAAATATTTGTTTGCACGAATCTGTTAGGCTAATGAAATGTTCTTTAATGCTGACACTTAATCACTGAAATTTCTCATAGGATCTTATATTGCTTTCAAGGGGATATTGGGGAAGCTCCAAGACTTTCACTTGGCACTTCCTATTATAGTGGCAGCATCTAGTCCATGGGTTTGATTCCTAGCACTGAAAAAAAAAAACAAGTCAAGTTTTGAAATTGTGTTGGATCTGTAAATTACACATTGCTCAAGATGAAATTAAGTCCATGTTCTATAATACTCCTAATAGGAAAAAAAATCTGGAGATACTAAGGAGCTAAATTCTCTTTTATGAAAAAAAGGAAACTATTAATTTTTGTGCATGTGGCTGGGCATCAAAGCCAAGGCCTTAAATATGTTGGGATGTGTTATACACTGAGCAATACCCCAACCACTGTGCTTGAATTTTTGTAGACAGAATTATCTTGAGGGCTTCTTTTTTTTTTTTTTTTGAGACAAGGTCTCACTCTATGGTTCAGGCTGGTCCTGAGCTCACTATGTATGTAGCCCAGGTGAGCCTTGAACTCACAGCAATCCTCCTGCCTCTGCCTCCTGAGTGCTGGGATTACAGGCGTGAGCCACCATGTCCAGTATTGCGTGAGCCACCATGTCCAGTATGGTGGTATGTGGTAACAGGGATCAAGGATAGAACTCAGGACCTTGGCTTGCCAGGAAGACACTGGAACCATTGAGCTAAATCCCTAGCCCAAAATGAGATATATTTTCTTACACAGTTGTTCAAAAAAACCCACCAACAACAACAACTATCAGTCCACACTGCTATGTACTGTTGCATGACTGTAAGTTTTCTATTGAAAAAACATACCAAATAAGTTTGAATCATTTCTACTTAAATGGACATACCTTGAGGATATCCTCATAAATGAAATAAATAGGGCACAGATAGGTACATATCGCATCTTTTCTCTGGTATGAGAAAATAAAGA